>SJJU01014030.1:0-11775 GCA_012932125.1 Conopomorpha cramerella
ACGTATTAACCCTTTATACTAAAATTAATAAATAATGCAAAATTTAACAAAAAAACTCTAGCCTTTATTAAATTTAAAATAGTAAATTAGCTTTGTTTCTTTCATTCGGTAAACGACAGAATGTGACGAATACTAATTAATAAAGAAAAAAGAACCGACTTCAACCAATAAAATTTTACATATATATATGTGCTTTTCTCATGGATGCCATTGTCGGAACTGAACCAAATGTATATGGGACCAAACGGGAAGCACTAGCTTTCAAATAAAAAAAACATCGGAATCGGTTTACCCAAGTAAAATTTCTGAGGTAACAAACATAAAAAAAAATACAGACGAATTGAGAACCTCCTCCTTTTTTGAAGTCGGTTAAAAATAAATCACCTTTTGTACGGAAGAAGAAGGTTGGGCTTAGAAATTTGTTAGACCCTGTATATCGTAAATGTGACGGAGAACAGCCTGTGAAGTAAATAAGCGGGTACTACATCTTAGTTTACTGGCAGTTAATAGACTGTACTGAGGTAAGACAAATTAAGACCCTTTGTTGCGCACAATGTTTATACTGGGACAAATATTAATTGACTAGTGGACGCCCCGCGATTTCAGTCGCGTAGTTTAGTAGTACCTGCATCCCAAATTTCAAGTGTCTAACCTGAGCGGTTTAGGTTTTTCATACAAAAGTATTTTCCCGTTAATTCCCGTTCCCGTGGGAAATTCTTTGTTGGGAATTCCTTTCTTAGTGCACCCCTACGGTACCTAAGTTACGTCCGTTCCGAATTTCAAGTGCCTAAGTTTAGCCGTTTAGGCTGTGCGTTGATATATCAATCAGTCAATCAGTCAGCTTTTCCTTTTAATATATTTAGATTACTATGTGTGCCTCGCGGTGTTACCGGAGGCACAGGTTTCTGCCGTACCTGGGGATAATGACTTATAATAATAACAGTAACACTGTCAATAATGTACAGAGTGTAAAAGAACCCCGAGCAATGGTCTTAGAATTCCGCGCATTGTTGCTGTAGTAAAAGTTGTTCATATTGATGAGCCCAACCACGTTTCTAAGACTATGGTGGTTGTTTGGTTATTATTTATAACCAAACCAAACCATTTGGTTTAAATAGATGCCCGTTCTTGAGTTTTATAATTACAACGAAAAGTGACATTAATTTTATATAGACTAGTTTTGCCAAAATTAATTATTAACAGTGTTTCCTTGCAAAAATCACTCTATCTTACTAAAGAAAATTACGGCAAAACAAAAAGAAAATAAAATTAAAAATGGCATTAAAATCCGTTGAGCAGTTTTAAAGATCTAATCATACACATGGACAGACAGCGGTAGGCGACTATGTTTTATTGATTAATTCGATCAACTAAACCACCCATAGGTCCAGCCTAACATATAAAGTATGTAACAACTTTTTGTTGCGGCCCGTGATCTAGAACGAGCCGAGGAATCCCAGAGCGCGACGGCTATAAAATAATGTTGTCAACATAAAAAATAACCCGAGAACATAAAGCGTGTTCGTAAAGTGGCATTACTTTCCACTTGTCCCCATAAAAATTAAGACTATCGTATAAATCTTTGGCGTTCGAGGCGCGAATGACAAATTGAATAAAAAGATCCACAGGGGTAGATATTTTGTTATCGTAGCGTGGATCGCACTTCGCTATAGTTGCCGTCTGTTGACTGTTCCGTTATGACTTTTATTATTCTTCATAGACCTTCGCGTCAAGTTTTGCATGGATACTCATGTCAGATAACTAGATTGTGCATAATATCTCAACACGGATAGCGTCGTTTTCTGGACATGGCGTAACCGGGATATATATTTTGTAACCTTACCATTGTATTATCAGTGTCAATTTATATAAAACAACAAGAGTGTTAATTAACTCATTTTTTTTTTCTGGACAACCTCACTTTTTAAGATAAAATAAGATAAATTTATTCAGAAACCAATACAAGTATTTAAAATATTTTTGAAGCAGTGCAGCACATAGGTGTATTTTTTAGTAGGTAGTATTGTTTTGTTACGAAATCCAAGTAGGGTGAAATAGGCAACCTGTTCAATTTTGTACTCTGCCAAGACATTAAAATTGTATGATGTTTACGTTGCTTCAGAATGTTATGGCAAAAAACGCTTTCCGGATCAGCTATTATATATATTTTTATAATATTCGCATCCTGGCACCACCGATACATGTTGTTGAAAACGTTCATAGAATGCAGCTATATACATAAACTTACAATCTAGCTTGTGGAGTGTCGAAATTATAGTGGCATTTGTGGTTAATTGGCCATATGCAAGTGCGAGGGTGACGAAAGGGTGGGATTTGGTGTTTGTAATAATGATATTATTCCTCTTGATGTTATTATGCTAATTGTTATTGTTGACACATACTCACTTCATTAGGGAAATGTAAAGGAATATATACAGTACGTTTTAGTAGGAATACTTCTATGTATTTTTTTGTATATACTTCTACTGATTTATGCCATCCTGGTATTTTGTACTTCTACGTCTTTAATGAAATAAAACGTACATGTTACGGATATCACTCATTATTGATGATAGTTCCTGTGTCTCTAAAACACTAAGGTACAATACTGAATTAATTGAATTGAACCCTAAGGTAGTTCTTAATATATTGTGACAATAAAATAAAGAGGGGTAGGCAGAGGCAGTTGCTAAAGCAAGTACCCACGGTTCACCAAGCGTATTTAACCCAACGCTGAGGCACTTGCTTGCTTTAGCAAGTGCCTCTGCCTACCCCTCTCTGGGATTGAGGGCGTGAAGTGTATTTATTTTATTTTTTATAATAAAATAAACCTCAGGGTGGTTTCCAAACCACATTAATGTCCGAACTGTACATAACTTTAGGGGCCGGCAGATGCATTAATGGCAATATCTCTTAGTTTAAAATAATCCTTCTAGACAGTTAGAGCCTATTTGTAATGAATGTTAGGGGTTAACCTATAAGCTAATAATTTACGAAGCCATTAAAGCGCTAATCAATTACGTAAGGACAAAAGGTTTACACCAATAGATATTATGGGCGACAAATGGTATGTATATTGGTTTAGGTATAATATCTCTAAAATGGCGTGTTCGTGTTATATTACATAGTAATTACAGTCCAGAATCAATTTAGCACGGCGTTGTATATTTTGTTAGAACAGCAAATAATCACAACACAAAACAACAGGTACAGTCAAGTAAAAATATCTGATCAAACCAAAAGACCAGGTGGTTCTCAATAAGAAGAAAAATATAGGAAATTAGGGATCACATGAAATTGATTTTATTTACACATTTATGAACTTCACTGTACAATATTGTTTCATTTTCATTACAACCCCACACACACCCCTTTTCTAACCGTTGCCAAGGAACCATAGATTACACTCTCCCGGGAGAGGAGATACCAGGGGCTCAGCTCATTATAAGAGATGATGCCCGACACTCGACCAATTTGACATAATTCAGGGGTGGTTTGATGATTGGTAGCGGGTGGGTTAGTTCCATTTAATGGTCTTAGTGCGGGGGATATTCTGTTTATTTTTTCTTTATTAGATCTTTTTGTTATCGCTTGATGCAATTATTAAAAACTTTGGACGTTGAATACCGTAGCTGTTGTCGAACATAATGGACCCTGTATAAATAGAAATGGGCAAGGAAACAATTACTTTGTACTAGGTATTTATATCATTATCTTTTTAATAATTAGGAACATATTATTAACAGTATTATTCTGAACGATTATTTTTTTGGCTCTTATGTTCAGCTTTAAAGTCCACAATTCTGCCACAAACAAAGTAGTTCTCTTCGTGTTCAAGTTATAGTATAGTCATTGTCTATCGATAAAGTCGTCAATAGTCAAAGTCGTGTCAAAAACACATTAAAACGTGATTGTGGACTCGATCACATTTCAATGCTACGTGGAACATTACACGGGAATAACAAATTGATCAAATAGGAGCCCTCTCCTTTACTTCTCACTCTCACTACATTATTTTTCATCACCAGTACATTATTACACTAAATCCACCACATTAACACAATAATTGCAGCAAAAAATAATTTTGAAAATGAGAAATTGCCTATTATATTGAAAACGCCATTTTCATCTCATCGCTTCCCGTTACAAAGTCGAACGATTATTTTCTCTAAACAAATTACCCTGCTGTCTATCACACACACCTTTCAGTTCAATATTCTAGTCGTTTTTTTTTTCATACCACTCTTGTAAGGATTCAGCCATTTCCACTCACTGTGCTTCCGTCGCCGCTCCAAAGTTGATGTAAACGGACAGCGGAACTCTCCAATCAAATTATGCGGTCCTAGTATTACTGCTTCACTCGCGATGAAAACTAACTAAGCGTCATATAAAATAAAAATAGATACTGCTTTTATTTTGAGAGAAATACTCTATTTACAAGTTTAAAATGCTTTATGGCTGACTAGAAAAGTTGTGAAATTAAAATTTACTCAGACCTTACTAGCATACGCACAGTTTGTATATTTATACCCCTATAGTCAGTCAGTCTACAAATTACTTCATAATATGTATATTATCTCTGTGTTTGGGGCCATGCATTGTTTTAAAGAAATAAACGTAACGTACCAAATTTTAATACAAACCAAGGTAGTTATGGCGTGAAAGAGGAACAAACAAACTCACTTTCCCATTTATAATATTAGCAAGCTAAGATTTTGAACTGCCCTTGAAAAATCATCTTAACGCCGCCGTCGTGCATAAATATATAAAAAACTGATCCTCAAACGTGGAAATAAGAAAAAGTCAACATTGACTTCTTAGAACTACGGGAGGAATTAAGATGAACGCTACTTATAATAGGTACCTACCTACATCAGTACATAGGAAGTAGGTACGAAACCAGAACAACGAACGTAAGCGTATTAGAAATACTTAAGCGTTCCCACGGCAGCGATATGCTGATTCGACACCAGTAGTTACTTACTGTAAGCACAACGCAGCACTTTCATTCATTAGCTACAATAAAGTACAGTCAAAAACACTTATACATTTCTCGATTTATAATAACATATTAACTCTTTCCCGGACAGTAAACGCCCACAGTCGTCATAACAATAAAACATCTATTGTGTCTATTTTACTGTCCGCCAGTGTGTTGAAATGTCACAGACTTGACTTAATAGGTACCCTCTTTTTACCCGACTTCAATCAAGAGTAGATTTCATCTGTAGTATTTTTTTTGTTTGTTACCTCATAACTTTGGATTGGGTGCACTGATTTTGGTGAATCTTTTTTATTCGAAATTTACATTTGGTCCAGTAATGAAAACCACAAGTCAATATTTTACTGATTGAATTTTTTTTTTCTTTATTTACTGTTTTAACAAACAAATCCATGGATAAGTACTAGGAGATAAGAACTGATCAGCTTGGCACGTTTATTTCTTGCCATTATAGCAATGATGATGATAGCAATAAGGTTCGAACGCTTTTAAATAGATCGTTAATAAAAAAAAATATTGAGCTGTTGTTAGGTCAAAAACACAAACTAAAGACAGGGAGGCGTGGCGCAAGCTTGCTGAGACTATATTCCAGTGCTATAGGACAACAAAAACAACATTGTCATCATTTGCTCGACATGGTTTTCATGCCGTTGACGTCATGCTATTGACGTCACGCTACATCCTTATAGATTGACGTTAATAATGCCATCAAAATCATTTGTACTCATTTATTGTCGCCTCATCGTTTAACACTCATGAATGACGCGTAGAAAAAAGCGTAACGTCATCATCATGGTCAACATATCAGCCCACTGACGTCCACCGCTGGGGATGGGCCTTCCACAAAGGCTCGCCACTAGGATCCTCCACCAAAACATGCCCGTCATCTTTACATACTTCGCGCTTTCCCATGTGTGGCCGCCACTCTAGGACTTTCAGGGTAATTCCCAGGGTCTTCAAGTCGCGGATGAATAGGTACCTTCTGAACAAGTGAGCTCCTTCGTAGACCACATCGCTGCTTAACATCAGGCAGGATGGTGATCAAACGCTTGTTCATAGTGATAAAAAAAAATCCCATTTGTTCTATAGAACAAGTTTCTCTCTCCCACTTTCCCTAGAGAAGGACTGTTGTTCTATGGAACAATATATGACAATTACCCGTTGCGCTGCCCATTGGTCATCTGAAGACGTGACGTCATGAAAATTATGACCATCAAATGATACCAATATTTTTGTTGTCCTACGAACTGGTGACTACAAGCACCACGGCTACCTTACGCTACGTTTTTGGCTTCACTCCAGCTCAACTCAGTCTAAATTCGAATCATAATATAACCTACCTACTTTGAAATAAAAATAATTAGCAATCATTAACTTGTTTAGTGCCGATGAATGCGACGATGGGGAGCTGAGGACGATGGAAGAGATGCCAGGGCTGTCGCCGAGGACAATAAAGTCCCTTTGTACCACTGGGGTATCATAGGTTTTAAGTAAGTAATTTGTTCAATACATAATAATGTAGTTACTACACTTTTCACCTTAAGTTAAATAAGATTTCCATTCGTCTTCTTTGGGATAAAAGAATATATAATTTGATATATGTCGATTCTGGGGTTAACTTAGCCTACACACATTTTGTTCTCGTGGTCAAATCGGCCCATGGAGAACTAAGTATGCTGCCAATAACAAGAAAAAGGATTGTCCATAAGAGACCGTGAGCTCCTAATTGGGATGAAAGCAAGTGTAGAAGTTGAAAGAAATTAACTTGTTTTCAACTGCTCGCTGCCGCTTAGGTCCTAGTCCCCGTTCTTAGACTTTAAATGTAAACCAAGTACTACTCAATTAACTTTTATGCTCTGTCTCACTCTAATAACACGTGTCAAAAAGAGACAAATGCGACTCAAGCATCACATAGGTTGATTTTTTTTTCATAATATGAGCTTTAGAACCGCTTCCTGGTAGTAACCAGTGGGGTTAGAAAAGCAAGTAAATTCCCGGTCGTTTTGTTTCGAATAATTCTTTTTAATGACGTAACACCAATAAAATCAAAATCATCGACATAGCTTATCGTTTTAGCAAGCTGAAGTGGCAGTGTCTGCTGTGTGTGTGTGAGCTGCAGTGGCCATATTAGCCGTAGAACCGATGACCGTTGGGGAAAACGAGTTCTCGAGTGGAGACTGCGTCTCGGCAAACGGAGTGTAGGACGCCCTCAGGCAAGGTGGACTGATGATCTACGCAAGATGGCTGGCAGAAGCTGGATGCGAGAAGCCGAGAACAGATCACAGTGGCGTGCAATTGGAGAGGCCTATGTCCAGCAGTGGACAAGTATGGGCTGATGATGATGATGACGATGATGATGAACACCAATCACAGCACAGCACCGCAAGCTGCGATTATTTAACGTTGCCGAAAACGAGTGGATCGACACGAAACGAAGGGATGTTTTCTTGTAATTCTAACTCCACAGTCACTAACAATCAGTCTTGAACCTCAGATAACGAAATATCAATGACGTCCATGATTATATAATACGTCATTGTTGCCAATAGGAATGTATACCTACACCTATTACCTACGTCGGTAGGCAGTACAGTAGGTAATATTGAAATAATTACAATAAAAAATAGCAACTTAACGACAAAGCGACGGCGCGGCGGCAAAACATAAAGGTTCCTAAACATAAACAATTTTTTATTCTTGGAATTGTTTTTGCGTGGTGTACAACTACTTATGTCAGGTGACCCAGTTGCATTTGTTTTGTAAGTATCTAGTTATAGGTAAACAATTTAACAGAGAGCCGGGGTATGCAAGGTGAGGGGCAGTGACCGCCATTTGTAAAATCAATTGGTATTCATACAGATGAAAGTACATTTATGATTCAAATAAATGATACGATTACCCACTTTTGAGTGAACTTGAAAAATGTTATAATAAATAATATTATAACTATGTAAGATATAAGCACTAACATTTCATTTTATTCAGTTTAAAAAATCAATAAATTCACCCTTTGCCTCCGCCAATCCCGCTTTGGAATACAAAGGAGTGAAGTGTAAGATTTTTTTTTTGTTTTATAATATTTTCTGCATTACTTCTTAGTGAACATTCGGTATATGGGTGTATGTAAGTAATTACATATACTAGGTAAATTGAATGATATAGCGTCTGTGGTCCAGTTGGTCGGATACTTGACTTGTAACCGGTATGGTCGCGGGTTCGAGTCCGGCTACTGGACGTGAACCAATGGGACTCTTTTTCAGAGCCTATGTACGCACCGCAACGCTTGTACGGTGAAACATCGTGATGAAACCCGCACACCACAAGGTGTGTGAACCCTATAACGGCGATGGGCTCACCCCCTGTCTTAAATACCTTGTTAACCGTGGGCATTTGCTCTGCCTACCCCGCTTTTGGATTAAAAGGCGTGAAGTGTATTTATTTTTTTAATGATATACTCTTTATACTTACACCTAAGTAGATTCAGGTAAGTAAGTACCAACACACGATTTGTCACAAACCGCTTGCACATTTCGAATGTTGTGTTTATTCCTTTTATACTGGCTACCTACTAGGAACACAGAGTCAGCAGAAGGTAGTGACTGTGCAACTCTGCGTGGCGCCTCTTTGTGTATTGTACAGTCTAAAGCAAAACATTTTACAAAAAAAATCCAACGGGTGATAAAATGAAAAGCTACAATTTTCTTTTCCAACGTATTTTGGACCACCTTCGGGTTATACTCTTTCCAATAAAATAGATTTATCAATCGGACTATTCTAGAGGTAAAAAGGTTTGCATGGTAAATGGTAATACATAAAACCTTAACTTTAAATAAAACTTTACATAAAAAATAAATGCTACGCGTCAACTTGAGGACTTCTTTTTTTATTTAACTCATTTCTGTATCCCACTGCGGAGCAAAAGCCTCCCTCTCTCTACTCCTCCCGATTTTGAGCCACTTGTTGCCACCACGGTGCATATTTGTCGCCTAAAAAATACAACTGTAGGAAAAATAAGTACACAATAATAAAATAGTTTTCATGATTAATATTTTTGTTAGATAGGACAAAAAAGGTAGATGTGTAAAGTTTTTTTATACCAAAATCTATTCCAACATTCGTTAAAAACTTTCATTGGACCAACAAAACGGTAATACAATCCCCGAAACCGGATAGCAGACAGCCTGACGCTGGTTTTCGTCGGTTTCCATCTTTTATTTTTTAATCGTTTTAAAAAAGACAACAAGTCGAAGGACTTTTATCTTTTGAGCCGTTTAATTTTTTTCTTATTTGTTTTCTGTGTGATCCTCTTTTCTGATGAGTGTGCATTGTTTTGGTTGCCAGTTTGTGACGAGCGTAGACATTCGGTTTCTTTTTAACCAAACCTTCTGATTTTTTAATAGATTTACCAAAAAGACAGGGCCTCTGGAGATGTGTATCCCTAAAGTTACTGCTAGCCTAGGGTAAACCATTTTTTTTTCAATAAGTTGTACAGAGTAAAAATAAGACATCATTTTACAAAACGCCAAGGTTTGAAAGGGTGATTTGGTTTTTGTCACTCTTTCACGCAATAACTACCGAACAGATTTCAAGAAACTTTGCAGTAAGTAGTAACGCCGCCAGGATACTCTATTTTAGATAATAAGCGTAGTTAATAACAACTTGGAGCTAATCTGCGTGGATAAAAGAAATGATAAAATAAATTTGTTTCGATCACATACAAATGTAGAATAATTAAAAAACACGAATCAAAGACAAGCTTCGAGCTTACTTCGTTATTTTACTAAATTCACGCCTATATATCCGGTGAACAATATTGAGTTATAATGTCTGTGCGCGTTTCATTAAAAAATGTTCATAAGACTTTAAATAGTCAATAAGTATATATATACCTACCTAGAGATAGTTGTGTGAGTGTGTGGATAGTTACAATTATTTATTTTAAAAAAAATAGATTATTATAGTAAAAAGTTGGTTAGTGTCATTAAATATTGTTTCCCTTCTAGACGAAATCGCTTCTTTGTCAAAATGGAAATGTGGTAACAAAGTAGATAAACTGCCCCAAAATAAAAACCCAATATCCTATGAAAAACACATGTCGAAAATATCGAAAAGCCCTCAAAAGATCGATTTTAACGGTTAAATAGTTCTACCGAAAACGAAATTCGATATTTTCGTCCAGCGAAATTAACGAATATTGTTAAAAAAATATATTTTTCTTTACCACATTCGCGCATGTGCACTGCAGAGGTTTTGGGTTACTTGATTTAAAAAAAATACTATTACCTGTCAAATGTTAGAAAAATGGCCGCAGTATTGTTAGAAAGGGTCATCTTTTGTGAACATTTTATTGGCAAATTGTCCGATATTGATTGCTTATTGTATTTTTAACCCCTTGGGAAAGTGACCCCGAGTTGTAAAACTTTTTTTTTCCAAAATCCTTTCTTAAGTGTTCCCTCGCTATAACCCGATCTTTGAATTTTTATACCCTAAATACATAAGTATTATTACGTATTTTTACAAATATACATATGTTTCAATAAGTTTGTTTATGAAGTAACATAATGAAATCCGGCTAACGGAGTGTAGTGCCCTCAGGCAAGGCAAGGTGGACTGATGTTATGCGCAAGATGGCTGGCAGAAGCTGGATGCGAGAAGCAGAAAACAGATCAGCAGTGGCGTCAGTTGTAAATTGCATTAACAAATAATTGACTAACTAAATAACTGAGTTGCGAGCCTATCTGTCTTCTATCGGGTGCATTTCGGAGAGTGTGCTACGGAGTTGCATAACCTAATACCCCCATCGCGTTTTACAATAGGACAACCAGGAGAACGGCAAAACGTCATCCATACCAGGTGGATTTGCCATTTACGCGAACCAATCGGTTTGCGTCCACTTTCATAGTGCGTACCGCCAGGATGTGGAACGACTTGCCGGAGTCTGTGTTTCCTGCGCAGTATAGTTTGAAGCACTATCAAGTCCGCGGAGTGAATTAAGTACGTACTCGAACAAGTGTGCTCCATCGTAAGACCACTATCGCTGCTGAACAATTCAGCAGGATGGTGGTTCAAAACGCTTGTCATAGTGATTTAAAAAAAAAAAAAAAACTGAGTTTCATAGAATAGGGATATCGTTCTGAATTCCTCTGTGTTGTTATTTGTTTTATTGTTTGTTTATCAATACAAAACCTTTGAAGGCTGGAAGATGATATTCTGTGGTGTGATGAGCTAGTCACGTTATTTCTCTTACCCCGAGTTACACACTGTTCACAGAATGCTTTGATCACCCCACTAGGTTATTATCGCACTAAGTGCTTAGTGTGTAAGTGCCTACGTACTCTGCAATTTTCAGTCGCATACATGAAATCAAAGGATGATGAGAGTCGATTAACAAAGTGGATTTACATGGGTGATGTAAGGACGGGTGAGCTTAAAGGTCCTGGGATGGAACGTGGCGTTGAATTGCGACGTAACCGGAGATCACGTATTTTAAAAATATGTATGAACTAGAGTGATAAGCGAAAGGGGGGTAGTCAGGGTGACAATAACAAGGAGAGTCCTGTAATCCTCTGCCAATACCTTCTCTGGGAAAAAGTGTCAACGATAATGTAATGAACACTAAATACACAGCATTCAAATTACACTAAAGGTAAGTCTGTATAGAAAAATCTAGAGGAATATTAGAAAATAAGCAAGACCCTGCTAGATGCGTATTTCTTAAAAAGGCGTATTTATGGGCAAAAGCTATACTAAAAAGAAATACCAAAAAAAATACC
>SJJU01014035.1:0-11809 GCA_012932125.1 Conopomorpha cramerella
CTGACTGACTGCTGACTGACTGACTGACTGACTGTTGACTGACTGACTGTCTGACTGACTGACTGACTGACTGACTGACTGACTGCTGACTGACTGACTGACTGACTGACTGACTGACTGACTGACTGACTGACTGACTGACTGACTGACTGACTGACTGACTGACTGACTGACTGACTGACTGACTGACTGACTGACTGACATATCAAAGCACAGCCCAAACGGCTAAACGTAGGGACTTGAAAATTGGAATGGACATAGCTTAGGTACCGTAGGGGTGCACTAAGGAAGGAAATTCAGACATTCCCACGGGAATTAACGGGATAAAACGTTTCTATGAAAAATCTAAACCGCTCAAGGTAGACGCTTGAAATTTGGGATGCAGGTACTACTAAACTACGCGAATGAAATCGCGGGGCGTCCACTAGTTATGTATATTTCTTGCGTTCTCGAGTTTCGCTAATATTTTTAAGTAAACGATATAAAAAATGGTATGCAAGAATTATGTAGAAAATATTGACGTACCTAAGTTACTTAAGTAAAGTTACTTTCAATGATTGCTCTCGAAATAACTAGATAATGGAGCCGTCTAAACGGACCTTAACTGCGCAACGGGACAGCCATTTTTTTTGTAATTACATAAAGGCAAGTGTTTAACCAATATCCTGCTTGTTCCACGATGGTGCACGCTTGCCTATGAGGTACCGTGACTTGGAGACTTTCCAGCCTATAAATATCGCACAGGAAACACAGACTCCGGCAAGTCATTCCACAATGCGGTTCGCACGATAAATGTCTAAGAGATCATTCAAGAGCAATAATTAAAAAGCAATTTATTCTCCACCGTTACTCAATATTCAATACTAAGAAATCAATACTACCAAGCAAATGCCCACAGTTCACCAAGCTTATTTAACCCAATATTATAGGGTTTACACACCTTGTGGTGTGCAAGTTTCATGACGATTTCATATACCGTATGAGTGTTGCGTTGCGTAAATGGGCTCTGGGTACACGTCCTACAGCCGGTCTCGAACCTGCGACCTCCCGATTACAAGTCAATTATCCGACCACTGGGCCACAGACGCTCAGCTTCGATCCGAGGTTTGTTCCAATGTGGAACAGACGCCGCCCGCCGCCATAAAATAGCAAGCCACTATTGTAAGAAGCGTAGGGTACATTCTCTGAAAAGGACTCTTTGGTACATACCGTACAGCCGGTCTCGAATCCACACCCTTCCGATTGCAGGTCCAAGTAACCCAACACTAAGCTGAAGCGGTTTATTAGGTTCACTTTTTACTGTAAGTTCTATTAAATGCAGATCAAGTCAAACCTGTGCGTCATTCATTGGCTAGCAAAGACAGAAAAATCAAATTCAATTTATCTTATTCCCTATTTGGTCTGGGATTTTATTATCCAATCAAACGCGTATTTTCGGTTCCCATACTTATATGTAAATGTATCCACTCAAAGCAATATTTCGTTCTAATCTCATACGGTAACTTGCGAAATCTTCTCTCACACTTTCGTGTCGGTAAATAACTTTGTATTTGCGACTGTACTTACATGTTCACATCCGTGGACAATCCAAGGTGTTCTGTTGAATATTTTACACGAGCTTTTATTGTTTGAGTTTCCTTATGACACGTAGCTCAGACTTGATTGTTAACGTCATCATGGCTACAGTACTAACTGGCTTGCGCAGCCATCTTGTCACGTCACTTATAAATAAAATGCCTCAACAGCATATTGCCTTATACGTACCGAAAGGGGCTTGTCACATCTCGAGGAAGCTAAATCAGCTGCCAATAGGGACGCCGGCGCACCTGTACAAACGTCGATTATGCAAATGGAAAACGCTTCTTGAGCTAAATACCGCCTCATTGATGCGCAGTTCATGTGTATTGCAAGTAGTAGCGAGTAAAAAAGGACTGATTGGGAAATTTATTGATACATCATAAGGCTTATTGTGGTTTGGCATGGATCGTAGAACTCTTGTTGTGATATTCTCTTAAGTAAATGCAATTGTTTGGGCAAAATACAACAAAACGCTAAAACTTTTGCATAGATATTGTGACAAGAATTATTACGGTAACATGCTTTGGCTTCAGTGTACCAACCACAGCAAACCGTTTGGGACCCAATCAATCAATGGCGTAGGAAGATATAGAAGATAATTAGCTTTGATCATGGTTTGAAGAACCTTAAACATTTTCAACATCATTCACCTTTTATTAGGATTTATCCGAAGTATCTGGCCACCACCAGTCGTAAGAAAATAGCAACTGTCCTTATGGTTATTTCTACACCTACAAATATCAATACCATTAGTGCTTCGTTAACATCTTATTATTTACACAGTCATGTCAAAAAATTGTACTCACATGAAAAGTGTCTAGGGATCAAGTACATTATAAAAGATTGCAATCAAGAATATATTTTACAAAAACTGACAAAACTGAAATTCATTGATAATTTATTCAAAATGTGGTGATAAGTCAGGCATGGGGAATTAGGTAGGAGACCAATCCAGAAGATTAGATTTGATTTAAATAAATTAGATGTTTTTAGAGCTAAAAATGTTCTTGATCCCAAGACACTTTTGATGTGTGTATAAAGATTTATGTTAAGTCAATAAAAAGTCAACATAAAATAAAAGTCTCGTCAAAGAAAAGATCGCCATCGCTGGCAGAGTGCTTACCACGCATTACCCTGCTGTACTGGCTAACTTATACGTTGGACAAAGTAGAAACCAGCTCGCGGGTTTCCCGACAGTTCCACCAGACGTGCGCAAAACCCTCAAAGCCCCCTGATCTCATAGTTTCCAAGCCTAATGGGACGACAAGGTGGCCCACATCCACATCTAAACTATACTACAACTTCCTACACAAAATATTGCATATATTTTAAATCGCTGTACGGTGCGATGTTACTCTCATTTTGTGCCGTACCCGTGGGAATTACGGCATGCTAATAGCGAATGAATTTTCTTAATGCATCCAGCGGACATGTGGACAAACGTCCAAAAATACAAATATTTCCTCGTTGTGATATTACGTGGTATAAATGGAGATTTATACGATGATTCCAATATGATTTACCCGACGACAAACTAAAAGGAGGTGTATTACTTACTCTTGTATGTAATACATATGCACTATGTCTGGATACTAAACCATCTTCCGCCAAAATATGGCTATGTGTAACGCGCCCGTCTACCAGATATAATGGACGTCCACCACTTGTCAGTCCATTTTCGCCTCTTCAAAAAAACCATACATTTCTTTCGTGCTCCGAATATCCTTATTATTTTTCTATTTCAACTACCCTTCTTAAGCGGTGTGTTGGATGAAATTCTCTGGCTTTGTTATTTTATTGTTTATTTTATTTTTTTCTGAACCGTGGGAATTTTATTTAGCAAGTGCCTCTGCCTACTCTGCGTTGGGATTAACAGGCGTGAAGTGTATTTTTTATTAATATTTATTATGTGAATACTTATTACATACTATTCCACGAGTAGCAATCGTAAAGCAATCTCGCAATACAGTTGGACCAATGATATGCACGTACATCTTTTAGTTGGACATTCCTATAGCGCCGGTGAATGCTAAATTGGCATGCCTTCGCCTAAAGTGTCTAATTTAGCAGCATTTCCTACCAAATAGCCAGCAATGCAATAAAACTACAAAACGGCGACGTCCAACTGATCTTTTAATGGGCCAATTAATTCTGTTGAACGGCCCTACAATTGTTGTAAAGGCAACGTAAGCACGTTCGTTAACTTTTTTTTTGTCTCTTCATAGGAATGAAATGAATATTGACAAAGACGATTTTTTTCCTCCCAAATATAGATGATGTAACCAAAAAATTAAAGAAGGCTTCATGTTCTTGAAGGTTCTGTTCAGACCACTGGGAAAAACAGACGTGTATATGTAGGTATGTACCTGTGGATATAGCTGAAACGAAATCTTATACAAACGAAAAATAATGTTTGTTTATTTAAATCAAACAAATATCCGAAACAACTAAACTGAATTGAAACATTATGTCACCATTGGGAAGCTACAGTCAGTTACCCTATTAGGATTCCCCAGTAACATATACTATAACAGGTACTTAAAAGAAAAATACGGTTCCTTACTAAAACGTCCTTACTTATTTTGAATCATGAAATACGCGGACGAAACCGCGGAGCGTACTACTTAGTGTGTAGTAAATCTAACGATGACGACATCTACGAAACCGTCGCATATGCTAAGGGTCGGATTGTTAAACAAACGAACTTGAATAAATTACTATTATTCGTAACCCGCCCGGTCAAATCAAATTAATCTCAATTTAGATAAACAAGTTGAAATCACTCCCGTTTTAAATTGGACATGTACTCTTCAAATAGACGCAAAACAATACATCAATCAAGACAAGGGATATCTACTTAAAAACGCATTAGACGACGATACAGCAGTAAGTAAATGTGGAGCAAACCATGCATGTGATAAAAGCTGTGCGTTTTACCGAAAATGGTCTTTATTGCATAAGAAATGAAGTTCAACGAACACACTTAATAGGTACCTGCCCTATGGTCAAAAACAATTCCAACAGATGTTTCAAAGTAGCTGGACTTTTTTTGTATACGAGATGCATATTTTCATAATTGTTATTAACGAATGTGGATTTAATGAAAACTTTGTAGGTATTAAATTGTCAAAAAACCTCAACAGACAATTTATAACAACTTTTGCCCCGAGCTAATGTTGGTTTATTTTATTCTTCAACGTTACTGTGTGATGGCTTGGTGGAAACTCAGTTGACTGATGTCCTAGTAATACTAACTCAATTTTAAATACTAACATACCTAATGATATACATTTGAAAAATCACATAAAATAAATACACACACTCCTTCACATCCCGAAATAGATAGGCAAAGGCACTAAGCAAATGCCCACGGTTCACTCTATGTAATTAAAAAAGTCTAAGTAGGTAAGTACGTAAAACTGGATAAAATATTCAGTATGTATTTCAAAGTTTACAAACAAGATTGATGAACTTAGCGAAATTGGAATTCTCCGAGTTCTTGTTAAGTAAGCGATATTGTGCTGGATAATATAGGGTTTATCTGAGATAAGTAGTGTATCTCTTTCATACCAAAAATACCGAAACGCTGTATCAGCAAACATTTTTCGTGAAAGAATTTAATAGCGGACTAGATAATTTCCTCGTATTTCCCAAGAATGGTCACCAAAGCACCCTAAAGAATCTGCAGCGAATGAGGAAGAAATTCCTCTGTACCGAGAACGAAGAAATCCAGGATAAAAAAATTATAATAAGATTAGTGCAGTGACTCCGTCTGGGCGGATGTGAATGACGTGGGTCTACGATGACTCCTTAATGATAGTCCCCGTCCTTGTTATGGAATAAAATGCTTTAAGGTTACGGTTGGCTTCATTTGATGTATAAAATATATTTAAATCACATAGTTAAAGGGATGATAAATACCATGTTTGTGTGCATCAAAAGAAATGCCAGTGCTGGACATGAGAAACAAAAAAAATATTTTTTATTAAAACTTATCTCTCTTTCTTGTCTTTTCGATTTTTAGCAGAGGTAGGATGTGTCTGTACAATAAACCAAGAATCTAATCTATCAGCCTAAGGTTGAAACTCACATGACAGTCATTAGAAATGGTTATTTTTTTATGGCTGGCAGAAGCTGAATGCGTGAAGCCGTAAACAGTGGCGAGCAATTGGAGAGACCAGCAGTGGACAAATATATTATTCTGATGATGATGATTTTTTTACGTGTCACAATATAAAACTCAAACTATGTGTGGGTGTGTGACACATGAACGTTTCATTGAAAATGATAAACCACTTTCTTGGCGACTGTACTTAGATGTTTTATGATGTTAAATAAAACACTGATACATAATAATAAAAGCAGAATTGCCGAATAGGTACTTTGTTAGGTATCACCAGAAAGCCGAAAACTTTTAAGTGACTTGATGAGATTGTCATAATTTCTCTTTGAGTTTGCTTTAATGAAATAAAAGGGAAGATGAGAGCTAGGAGAGGTCAAGTTTAGAATTTTTATGAGGTTTTATTATTCAAGACAGAAAAGTCTCGCGGGAGTCGCATAGTTCTTTCCAGATTTATTGCTTCGCGAGTTTTAATTTGTTTAAGAAAAACCGTAACAAGAAAACAAATACCAAGAAATAGCCATAGGTACGCTAGACACAATTCTAACACATAAAATTCGTCATAAGTACCTTTTTACAAATAAAAACAAAAATATTTAACAGAAATGGAAAGTCCTAGAAGCAAAATACGAAGCAACATAAAGTAAACTACACTTTAGAAATCGAGAGTATATTTCTCCTTAATTACAAAAGAATACCAAGAATACCCGATGGTGCGATGTCCTGCATAATTGTTCCAGCAAAAACATTTGTATTGTCCACCAGAAAAACTGTTCCAAACCATAAAAGTCACATGTTCACTCCGACTTTATTACCGCTATAACAATTTAAGAAGCCCGAAAGGGTAGCAGAGTTGTGCAGACAACTTTTGTTTGCCGACAAAATTGTTTCATAAACAACAATTTCGACAATAAGTTTACAACCGCTTCTTTTATCTTACAGGAGGCGCAATGGTTGCCACATTGTCCTTCTGGAGCCATTTCATTTTACAATCTGACAAAATATAACTTTCGCTTCTCGGGAGACAATGAAGCCTCAATCACTTTTGTCTAAAATTGTCGAGTGCCTGAGTCATGACTGTATTTGGTTGTATAAATCCCGTAATAGGTGTTGTCATCGTACCGTATTGTAATCGGGCAACAAAGAATTTAGTATCGCTTTCAATTTTCTTAAGTGTTTGGATTCTGCAAAATTCGTGCGCACCTGTTTATGATTGCCCACAAATAGGTACTTACTCCTTAGATTGAGGACGTATTTTGATAGAACGTGTACATAATGTTGTCACGTAATATTTATTTATTTTAGTTTAGGTGTATGGTATGAAAGCGACCTTAGTCAAAATGGAATATTTAGATGATACATGATTATCCATACATCCGCAACTTTGAAAGTTAAACGTATTTTGTGAAGCATGTTTTCAATAGTTCGGTCCATTGCATTAGAGATTATGGATGTGACTTTACATGTATAATTTCTTTTTATATTCACAGATTTTTAGAAACAAATAAACAATCAGGACCGCTATTATACGTATTAGGTACATATATTATGGACCCTTTCAAATAATACAAACACTGAATGACCGAATTGTTGTTGCTGTATTTAGAACAATACAGGCATGAACAATTCCAACTGATTGTTTTGGTTCATAGTTATCGCAGTCAAAGGTCCTTGTACTTGAAACGTTGAACTTGCACGCGTTGTAACATTGGCAGAGACAATAACACATCCGACACAAAAGGAAGTTTATGTGTGAATCGGTCAAATAAAGGCCACGAACAGTCGTAGTGTTTGGTATCGTGACTGACTTTTGCCCTGAATATTTTAACTCGCCACAGCACAGCGCTATCATGTATGGCATAGCATTGTCTCCATGTTCCTTTTGGTATAGTGTCATGCACTCAATATTTTCTCACACAAAAACCAAGAAACGCTGAATAACCTTTTTGAGCCTTTTCATTCCGTCCCGATCTTATCTTGGGAATAAAGCTCAGCACAAAACACACTGTCTTGAAATGGAATAAGGAAGTGCATGAAAGCAAGTAGCTTGAATTTTACATGAAGTCTGCCTCCTAAATATTCTAAAAGTGGATGCTGTCTGATACTTTTGTATTATATTCTTTTTTGTTCCATAAATAATATGGTTTCCCGTCCATAAAATAAAATCAGCATAATAAAACTAATAGGTTCGTAACATGTGCCTTTGAAAATCAGTGATACCTTATTAGGACTACTAAGCTTCAACATTTAACGAATTTATGTCTTATAAAGCTCCAGTAAAAGACTTGAATACGCTGCTTAAACACATTAGTGCGGTCTTTTTGAGATCGGGGTCTTAATTTCGAAATGATAGTCATATAGGAGCAGGTTACCGCACATTAATTGAGTTGCTTGTTAATTCTGGGCCAGCCGGAGGAAATTCTAGCACCATTCCGCAATAAAATTTAAAACCTCTATAAAAGATGATCCATCATACACTGTTATTTTAAATGTGAAAATTATTATGTTGCTAGGTTTGTTCTGGTGTGCGATCGCGGGGCAGCTGCTCGCCGGTTCATTATTACAGTGTTGATGTCGGGTATTTTGCTTCCCAAATTATACGACGGCGCCTCGTTATCCATGGTTATGCGTGGACGAGCGGAGAGGGGTCGTGTCCACTTTAACATGGTTCCGTGAAGAATCTCGACGCATTCTGTGCTCGCCCCTGTACATGTAGTAGGGCCCCGAACGGAAAGTAGGGCCCAATTAAGAAATTTATTGACCTGCCAGACACTATAAAACAATAAAAGCCTTCGGCGTCCAGTCTCATTAATTACGAGACTTTGTTTGAGGTCCGTCATCGTTAAATTACCGATTGGCGTAACATTCGGTTAATTGGTACCATTTTTTTCACTTTTACATACATGTAACTAGGTAGGTTGTGTTTACTGTTGTATAAAGCAATAAAGCCTGTTTTTGTTTGGAAATTCCTATGATTTTTTTTATAAGCAGCTGTGGTATAAGGGTCAAAATGTTTGACTAGTGACCAAGAGGTTCGATTGGCGTGTACGAATTCAACCTTTATGTAGGTATTTACACAGAGCTATAATGGTGAAAAAGTCATGACGAAATAAAGGCTAGTTCGTATGGTAGGAATACCAAAAGGTGTGTTAACCCTGTAACGACGTTACTAAAAATGGCCACCTTTGTGTGGCGTGATATCGCATCACAGAACGGCTGCTTTTAGAGGCAGTTTTCGGTTTCAGGCAACGAAATGCTGGAATGACCTTCCTCCCCCAATACGCACTAGCACCTCTATTTTAATGTTCAAAATTAAACTGCGGAAATACTTGTTAACGCAACAACAGCTTTCGTTAGTCTGAAACCACAAACATCCGTTTGTGCTGGCTAGGTACACACCTGGGTACATTCATGTATATATAATATTTTATTACTATTAGTTTATTTGTATTAATTATGGTTTTATATGAAATTGTATATAATTATAATTTATGTATGGTCCATTTATTTTATTGTATGTGTAGGTATAAATCTATTCGTCTTAATTATGATGTATATCGCCCCTCTCACTGAGTGCCGGCGGAAGACCAGCGTCACGGGCAACCGTGACTTGATGCTGAGCCGGAGTCTCCTCTTCGCTGTACAGCACAGCACACTGTGCCTAATTCATATTTGTGTATTTTTATATTGCTTTTCTGTTTTATGCGTGTGTTATTTGTGCTTGGCAGAGAAATAAATGTATTGTCTTGTCTTGTCTTGATATTGCCAAGGCTCTCTGCACCTCTGCGGTGTGTTAGGAACGCAAAGACAACTAACTACCTCTGCGTATATTTTAACAGACGTCGATTCTTGAACAGATTTTCATGAAACTTAGTGGGGAAATAAAGCGAGGTCCACCTTTACCGACACGACCACTTCTTTCTTAATTTTAATACTTTTCAAATCAAACATAAAAAAAAGAATACCGTTGCACTTTTTAATCCAAAATCAGGGTAGGCAGATACACTGGCTAAGCAAATGCCCACGGTTCATGAAAAGTATTTAAGCCAATGTGATAACCGGATACGAGCCTCTGGTATGAGTTGGTATGGTTAGCGATATATTTTTTCATCTTATGAGCGTTACGTGGGCTTCATAGTCTGTGAAATACGTCATGGTTGGTGGTGGTTGGTACTTGAACATGTACGGCATGTACATACATGCCCATCTGTATGTAGTAGGTACATCTAGTACACCAGGAACCTTGAACTAACTACCAACCTCCTCGAGCCCAATCACTGGACCAATAAGCTACAAAGAACACTACAGCCCTTCATTAAGTTAATTGGATCATTTTTAATTAAACGCGCACAGACATTATAACTGAATATTGTTCACCGGGTATATAGGCGTCGAAACGTCGAGTAAAATAACAAAGGTAAGCTCGAGCTTGTCCTGGATTATTTTCGCGCCTATATACCCGGTGAACAATATTGAGTTATTAAAGCTAATTATCTTACCTTCTTACAGCAGGATAAGCCAAACATAAGGACATCTTCCTTACAGATGAATCATAGTAGTTTTCATAGAGAACCAGCACCAGTGAACTGTTTACATCCCAGCTAACACATA
Organism: Conopomorpha cramerella; assembly: GCA_012932125.1. NCBI lineage: Eukaryota > Metazoa > Arthropoda > Insecta > Lepidoptera > Gracillariidae > Conopomorpha > Conopomorpha cramerella. The sequence continues at coordinate 10,310 of SJJU01014035.1, forward strand.
AATCTATTTAATTTATATCCGAAAACGTAATAAGAGGAAAAAATGTTACCTACTTTCCCGTACGAATGTGTAAGCTGAATTGTCCCACGGATATGGTCCAGTAGTAATTTATAGGGTAACCTTTAAGCGCCTACAAAAGTAAATAAAAGTCATAAAATAAACATAAATCAAGAGACAACAGGCACGGGCTCCTATAAAGAGACTTTTTGGTTAAACATGCTTCTTAAGGATGTTTATCTGACACCTACCGGTGGATTTATAGGTACTTGAAGCGGTCTAAGCGCCCGATGGTGCCTCCGCTGAAGTTTTAATGTGAAAGTCTTAAATTAGTTATGAGCATTCAAAGATAGTATTGAAGATTAATGGTTAGTTTAATGCTGTGGAAATGACCATAGCATCTCCTTCTACGGCAACTAGAAATCTTCTTTCTGTTCGTAATTTGTGGATGTGTTATTATAAAGTTATTCCTTTATGTAAAGTGTATATCTACAATATTTACGATATTCCTTTGTGGGATCTCATTTAGGATATACTGATTAGTTACCAATAAATTATACCGAAGCATAGATGTGTAGGCAGTGGCGTGCACTGGCTTTTACGACAAGGTAGACAGTAATCCCCAAGGATTGACACCTATGTATAGGTAACTCGTCTTTACGAAATATAGGTACCTACATATCTACTCACCCACAAAACACAGGACCTTTGTTAGCCTATTTCGTGAGTACAACAAAAAAAGATCTAGCAATAACTCTACTAGGTCGGGTAGCCAAAATACTAAGGTATGCAGTGTCTTTTTCCCTGTATGGTGTGCACGCCACTGTGTGTAGGTGATTACACCCAAACACTGAATATACTTTTAGTGAGTCCTCGGCTACTTTCTTTACTATAAAAAAATTGGTACTAAACTCAGACCAAATACAACTAGATTTGCAATCCAAAACTGACGTTTAGAATAAAACAACAATATAAAAAAACATTCGAGAAAGAAAGAGTAAGAGAAAATATCCTCTGTTCCTTACTGCGTAGCAGGGTAGGTATAGCTGGATACCGACTCTCGAGCCCTGTAGTTCCGGGCGTCTAGACAAGAATAGGACTACGGTATCCCCTGCCTGGCGTATAAGGCGTCCTAAAAGGGGTCCTTGGGGTCGTGGGTGTCGGAGTGGGGTTCCCGGCACCTGCTTGTACGGCCCCGAGAAGGGCGGTGGTTACCCTATGACCTGGTAACCGCCGTCAGCGATGGAGGTCGCTGGGGCAGACACGCCACCGTCTGCCCCGAGCCGGAGTCCGAGCGCCGGACAGATCGCTTGGGCGGGTCCTGACGCAATTCCTTCGGGTACACCCGGGACCCGCCCTGCTCGCGACACGGAGGTCATCGTGGGGGTTTAGTCGGTAAGAGTCCGACACTACCTCGTTCGCTGTCCCCATGGCCGCGGGGGGTCCATGAGGATTCCCCCACGTACAAAAAAAAAAAAAAAAAAAAAAAAAAAAAAAAAAAAA
>SJJU01014039.1:0-16435 GCA_012932125.1 Conopomorpha cramerella
TTGTGTAGTGGTCAGCATGTCTGCCTCTGCTCCGTAGGGTCGTGGGTTCGATTCCCGCCGCTGACAGGTGCTTGGGTGATGAGCTTTTAAGCACTTGTTGTATGTGTCTGGGTGTTTTATTTATATAAGTATATATTTAAATGAAAAAAAATACATATAAGTAAATATATCTCGTTGTCTGATTTCCATAACACAAGTGCGTAGAGAGAGAAAGAGCCATCCATACATTCGGTGTCAAGCCCGCATTCCGTGAGCCTTGAATCAAAGACTTGGCCTGAGGGCTCCACCATCACTTGACAGCTCTATTTGCATAAGATGGACATCCTTTTGACTGATGGCTCGAGATGGATGAGGTATGGGGTTAGCGATTAACCCGAGGTTATGGTGGGCGGTCACTGACTGTGTTTTGCTTTGAACCAAGTTTTTTTGTGAACGTGCGGTGTTTTGTATTGATCGAAGTCGATTCCACGAAATAAGTTCACGTGTGACAGCTACTGTGGAGACGCAAAAAAAGTATTGTTATTTAATTACCTGGCTTATTATCTAGATTCAAAAAGATTTATTCCTTTACTGCATACTGTCTTAATGTAACCTACGTAGCATCTCCTACAGTGAAATACAATTACAAAATTCCAGTAGTACGATTCCATTAATTTTCTACAAATATAATTATATTACGTATATAATTGGTATGTCATCGTTATCTTTAATGCCCGGTAAATAAGTTCGCTTGCTATAATTTTCATGTTTATCCTAAGTAAAAAAAAAATGGTTTTCAATTTTAAAGTTTTGTGCGTTATTTTACAGAACAGGCTTACATGGACATGAATTAGTTCTTCTTAGATTCTCAGAGCCTGTTTAATAAACTCGCTTTCTAAATTCTAAATTGTAGTAATTAGTATACATTGAGGACACGAAACGAAGTTGACGAAAAATATCTAATGAAATTCACGCAATGGAGATAAAACTGCCATTACAATTGTCAATTTGTTACGATAATTGCACAGGCCCCTTCCTAATGTTTTGATTCATTAAAATTAACCCAATAAGTGTACAGTGGACGTCCAACTTATACTCAAGACTCCTACCTCTCTAAGCTTAGTTTACAAGTGAACCCGATCTCAATGATAAGGGACCTTCTTGACATCAATTGTTGGATTGTTTAGACAAATTTAGTATTAATAGAGTCCTTTGTTGATGGATTTATATGGGGCTGTCTGTGCATGCTTTATTATGTACGTAGGTTACGCGGCACAGTTTGTGAAGCAAGGAGTATTTTGACCAAAGCATGCATAAATATCATATGACATTGTAGTTCAGTTTACACTAGTTTTGAATCGAATTATGTTCTCGAAACGGCCCGAGAAATCGGTCAAGTGTGACTTATGGAATTCTAAAGGCATTGTGTTGAGTAAAATAGGTATTCATAGAGATTTAATAGGAACCAAATTGTGATGGTATCAAATTATATGACGTCGTATAACAGGTAACTATTAATAAAAGCGTATTATTGAAAGATAACGATGACTATATTAATAGTTTAACCCTTAGCTGAATAGTGATGTAAAACTACATCAGATTTTTTTTTCTAGCATCTTCAGATTTTTTATTCTAAATTAATGTCAAAGGTACAACTAATACGTATGAACGCAGTTTTGACTTTAGACCACTTTTTATTTTTATTTCCCATGATGCAGGCCACATAATTTAAGAAGGATAGGTTTTTATTCAGACAAAAAAAAATCATGCAGTTAAGGGTTAAACCGGGTGTTACGGCGCGAAATTAACCAAAGACAAGAATTCAGGTTACCTTCGTTATTTGCCCAACGTTTCCACGACCACGACACATGTAACTGTGTCGAAATGTCGAACAAATAACGAAGGTAACCTGAATGCTTGTCTTTGGTTAATTTCGCGCCGTAACACCCGGTTTAAACTATTAACATAATGTCAGTGCGCGTTTCTTTAAAAAAATAAGTAACGATAACTTTTGGTGTTCTCTTTCTTAAACATACTTTTATGTACTACAGGACACCTAATTATGTATTTTATGTATTACAGGACACCTTTTTAAAGATTCCTTAGTATGATTGGGGCTTAATGTTATGAATCTGCGTTCAGGGGATCGTGATGAACTAACAAGTTCACTAGGATCCCCTAGGGGATCAGGCTAGGGGATCCTGGTGGTTCTCTTTCTTAAACATTCTTTTATGTATTACAGGACACCTAATACATCGGATGGAATCTGGTAGTCATGGCAACAGCCTCTAAGACGACGATTGCAAGTCGCTTCGCACCTCGAACATGATTTTTCTTTCAGAGGTTTTGTAAGTTACGTTAGTCACTATCAATAATCTAAGAGACGAACGTGTGTACTATGTTTTTTAAATAAAAAAAAACCCGTTTACTAACATTGAACAACGTAGCTTAGTGATTCCAAGGGCCCCGACCCCCGACTCGGTTCCAATATAAAACACGAGTTGAGTGCAAGAGAGAGAGTATATTTGCATCGTCACACACACGGCTTATATACAACACCTTTGACCAAACGCTAGTGCCATTCGAAAGGAGTACACCTAGCGTCATCTAGTGTGCTTTCATAACTACAAACTATCTTATACAAAACAACTTTAGACAAACATTATAATAAAAGTTTGAACCGGGTAATGCAGCGCAAAATTAACCAAAGATAAGCTCTTAGCTTACCTTCGTTGTTTGCACGACGTTTCGAAAAAAAATGTGTAGACTACACAACTAGAACTACACACATCAAAAGTGTCTAGAGATCAAGAACATTTATAGCTCTAAAAAAAATCTAATTTATTTAAAACAAATCTAATCTTCTGGATTGGTCTCCTACCTAATTCCCCATGCCTGTATCAATATCTTTGAATTTTTGAATACATACACATACATACACTTCACGCCTGTCTCCCAGAGGGGTAGGCAGAGACTACAGATCTCCATTTGTTACGATCCTGACATACCCCTTTCGCTTCATCTACATTCATACATCTTTCCATACATGACCTCCGGTTTCGAGTACTTTTCACGCCACCTTCGGCCAGGACATCACCAATCTGGTCTTTATATGTCCTTCTGGGGCGAGCTCTACTCACCCGGCCCATTACATCACCCATATAAATCTCTTTCGTCAATCGACTTTCATCCATTCTCTCCATATGCCCAAACCACCGAAGCATGCCCTTTTCAAATCTTGGTCACTACATCTTCCTTCAAACCGCAACTTTCTCTTATCACACTATTCCTTATCCTGTCATTCAATGTCACACCTTTCATGCTCCGCAATGACCGCATTTCTACGGCATTGACTTTACTTTTATACTTCTTCTGCCATACCCAACTTTCACTCCCGTACATTAAGGTAGGTGCCAGTACTGCGTCATGGACAGCCAATCTTGCCTTTTTCGACATGAATTGGCTCTCCATAACACTGCGAAGGGCACCGTTAACCCTATTACCCGCACTCACTCTTCTTTCAATATCTTTGTCAAACTTTCCATCACTTGTAAATAGAGATCCCAATATACAGACTCATCCACTTGTTCAACTTTCTCACCGTCAATCATGCACTCACAAACTGTCCTTTCATTATTTTCGACTACCATTACTTTGGTCTTACTAGCATTCACTTTCATTCCTTTCTTTTTCAATGACTCATTCATACAATTAATCATCTGCTGCAATTCATACGCCGACGGTGCAAGAAGAACTTGATCGTCAGCATATAAAAGGCATTTGATAATTAAACCACCCATATCTAGACCCCAATCACGACCTTTCAGATCTTCCAAACAACTGTCCATGAACAGATTTAACAGCCACGGAGACGCTACGCATCCCTGACTGACACCTCTATGGATGCCAAACCAGTCTGAGTAGGTCCCGTTTACCCTGACACAGGCACTGGAAATTTTTTAATATTTTTTTTGAAAAAATTTTTTGAATATTTTTTTAATAAATTATGAATGAATTCAGTTTTTGTAAAACATATTCTTGATTGCAATATTCTAAAATGTACTTGATCCCTAGACACTTTTGATGTGTGTACTCACTTGAAATCCACAAAACCTGAAATAAAAATGAAATAAAATAATGAAACCTACTACATACAGTACCTGTAAATTTTCCCACAAAAACGTGCCAATTTAAAACCAATCGCATCACTTACCTCGCCGCAAAATGAACGAACAAGCACCTATTTTATTGCATCCCCAAAATACCTTCTCACACATAGCGCAATCTTCAAACCCAAATAAAAAAAATCCACAATAAATAACGCGTCACCGAACTCGAGTAGTATTCTACACGTCAAAGTAAACACTTTTCCTGAGCTGTCATTTGATATGTACTCGATGAGATGATAGCTCATTTTATTTGCGGCTTTTAATATTATGGATGCGGGAAAGGGTATCTGAAGATCTCGGACGCATTAAAGCGTAAACTTGACCAATGGGATCGTGGAATGTTAAGGTCGATTTTCACTGGTTATTGGGGTGGGAAGAGGGTTGTAATTCTTTATTTTCGTATAGTTTTAGAACCAAATTATAACTTTGTTGGGTTATTATTTGTTTATAATGAGAGAGAAAGAAAATTGCACATTCAGTTTGTACAATATTATTTATGAAAAGGATTATCAACGAAAACCTATTTAAATTTCAGACACATGGAACGTTCCATTCCCACTTCTGTAGTAGTGATGAGCTGAGGTTTTTCTTCGTATCTGTGATGAATACATATAAAAGTTATATACCTGTATAAGGTATTCATTTAAAAGTATGTAAGTAGTACAAGTTTCCGGCACCTACTATGTAAGATATGATTAGAAGTAATTGCAAAACATTATTAAGAACACCTTTATGTCATCAAATCTACAGTAGGCGCTTAGCTTTACTTCAAACTGCAACCCTTATAATTTCGCTTTACAAGAAATGCAACTTTAACACCTAGTCGGAAGGGACGATTTGGCGTGAATTCTTAACAGTACCCTAAAATTGCTTTTGAAGTCTGCGTTGGTCACTTGAGTGGTCGGTTTCTGGTCATTTCTGATTTCCTCTGGCGGTGTGATGAATTATTCTGATTGAGTTGGTCTCGTTCGAGTGGCACATGAAAGTGATAGGGCAAGCACTAAGTGTTCCGAGGGTCAAGTTGATTTCCCTTTTTATTTTGGCACCGAATTTCTATTACATATAATGTACCTACAGCTAAGAATCTTTAGGTTCAGAAGACTCTAAGGTTGAAACTCGTGTGATTAACTAACTCATTAGATAATTACGTTTTAACCCGCACACCACAGGGTGTGTGAACCCTATAACGGCGATGGGCTCACCCCCTGTCACGTTGGGTTAAATACGCTTGGTGAATCGTGGGCACTTGCTGAGAAACTGCCTCTGCCTACCCCGCTTTGGGATTAAAAGGCGTGAAGTGTATTTATTTTATAATACACTACATAAGACGACGCAAAACATTAAACATTGTTTGAAATGTCCTCATAAGCAAAGTTACTTGAGCATCCATCTATCTCACTGTAATTATCTTAAGCAACCCCAACGTACGTATTACCTTAAAAGCGTGAAATAAGTTCGTTGCAACAAAACTCATCTATCCTTGTAAGCAAGTTTTTGTCGGCAAAGTGCAAAATGCATTGAGCACAGAGCTTGCAAGGAGGAAATATAAACTTTCTTGTATAAACACAGCGGAATTCGCTGGGGAGCTGCGGGGCCCGGAGCGAATGTAAAGGTGGATTTGTATTGAGGTAGGAATTATGCGATGTTTCTGTATAGTCCTGTCAAAGATTTTGCACTTCAATACCGACTTTTCACAAAAATGTCTATTAATTTAAAAATGTCCTACTATTTGACCCGCCAACGTTAAATTTGCTTCAGATCACTAAATGCCGAATATTGTTAACAATCGTTTAAAATTTTGCGTTTCCCCGCATTGTTGCTATAGTAAAAGTTGTTCAAATTGACGAACCCAACAACGTTTCTAAGACCATTGCTCGTGGTCCTTTTGCATCTATAAAAGAAAACCGCATCAAGAAAGAATCCTTTCCGCAGTTTTAAAGAGTTAAGTATACATTGGTACAGACAGCGGGAGGAGACTTTGCTTTATACAATGCATTGGTATGAACAATGCGAAAGTAACACGGAAAATCAACTGATTGAATTCGTTACATGAATGGTCGAGGTTTGTGTTTTGATTGGTGATAAGTGGATCATCATCAGCCACATAACGTCCACTGCTGGACGAGAGCCTCCACCAAAGATTTCCATCATAAATAATCGGCACGCTTGGCAGGCGGGTTGGCGATCGCAGTGGTGTTGTGTCTTAACTCTTTGCCGTACAGTAAACGCTTATAGACGCCATAACAATAAAATATCTATTGTGTCTATTTTCATCATCATCATCATCAGCCCATACTTGTCCACTGCTGGACATAGGCCTCTCCAATTGCACGCCAATGTGATCTGTTTTCGGCTTCTCACATCCAGCTTCTGCCAGCCATCTTGCGTATATCATCAGTCCACCTTGCCTGAGGGCGTCTTACACTCCGTTTGCCGAGACGCGGTCTCCACTCGAGAACTCGTTTTCCCCAACGGTCATCGGTTCTACGGCAAATATGGCTGGCCCACTGCCACTTCAGCCTGCTAAAACGATGAGCTATGTCGATGACTTTGGTTCTCTGTCGGATCACTTCATTTCTGATTCGATCCTTCAGAGAAACGTGTCTATTTTACTGTCCACCAATGTGTTAACTCGCAGAGAGCTCTGCTGCCCGTCCTCTGGAGAGTTCCCTCGGTCGCCTCTTACGACCCCCATGATGAAATAAGTAAGTTGGGCGGGGATGGTGACACATGTATTCTATTCGCCGCCACCATACGATAAATCAGACTTTAGAATAACCTAAATAAGATAAGTGGATGACCTTAACGTATATACAGACACACACATAGAAACTACATACAAAACTACAACTACACCCATTTGCAAAGTACGTCCAGTATTTGCAAACAGGCAGGTGACTTTTACTAGATGCATTCCTATTCCACGCTATACTTATTGGATTCCTACTATTCTAATTAGATTCAAATTGCCAAGTAGCGTAATGGTAGCAGTAGATATGAAAATAATTTAGCATGATTTCTAGTTATATTCGTTTTTATTTTCTAAGTTACGACATAGTTGGATTATAAATTTGTAGTGATTATAGAATGAGTAACAGGATTTGTTTTTTGTTTTTTTTTATTTTTATTTTTTTTTTCGTTCACATGGCCTAACCACTGATTGGTATGGAGATATAGGAGTTTTTAGAATAATGAGTTTGACTTATGTGTGTAGATATTTTATGGAAGCTTATTATTGTCCAAATGTTTATTTTTTGTACTTAAAATTTTGGATTCTTTAACATGAATGATTTTTTTTAACATCTTTTTAGTAATTCCACGGCCAGCCTCAGCTTATTAATAGTGTAGTCACGTCAAAATAATTATAATACAAAACAAATGTGAAATGATGTGGAATGACTTGCCGGAGTCTGTGTTTCCTGCGCAGTACAGTTTGAAGGTCTTCAAGTCGCGGGTGAATAGGTACCTAATGAACAAGTGTGTGCTCCATCGTAGACCACATCGCTGCTTAATATCAGGCAGGATGGTGGTCAAACGGTTGTTCTTAATGATAAAAAAAAACAAACCATGAAAAAATCTACGTAAAATAACAGTCACGAAATCAAAAACAGTATTTGATAGGAAAAAGTGCCTCTGCCTACTCCGCTTTGGGATTAAAAAAAGGCGTGAAGTATATTTTTTTATAGGAAAAAGCGGTAATTACTTGGAGTATCACGCTTTGCTCGGTGTTCTTTGACACGCAGTATATCAAAACACTAAGAAATCGTACCTCAATGTATCATTCACAATGCAAGCTATTATCATATGTCCCGTACAGAACGCGACAACAAAACGTTTGTCTTTTTAGCACATTTGTCTAAACGATACGTAGTACAGTTCAGGCCTCTGTAACTAGAACATTGCCAGGGTAAACTGAGCTTTACTTGTATAGACACTTTATTAAAACTCGGCCCATTTTTGTGTGGTTGAAATTGAATAACATGAACATATTTTTGGTGTATTTGCATTTTCTCTTGGTCTAGTATAAAATGAGCTTTGTGAAGTATGAAAGTGAAAGGAAAAGTAGTTCAAGAGGCATTATTTTCTTGTGAGTTTTGAATTTTCTTGAGAGCTCGCCGCCGCCACTGCCGCTCGTTCTTTGACGGCTACTTTCTGGTTTACGTCTGACGAACTGTGTCCCGCGGTATTGCTCTTGTTTAATGCCCCTCCTTTGGGAATTGTAGGATAAAATATAGCCAATGTAGTAATTTTTGTTATAATGTAACTCTCTGCCAAGTTTCTTAAAATCTGTGGTATAGTTTTTGAAAGTTTGAGAAACATAATTCTTGCACACCTTTTGAATACCTACTTTTTACCAAATGTCATCAATTTATTCTTCCTACTAATATTATATATGCGAAAGTTTGGTTGGATGTATGGATGGATGTTTGTCCTTGTTTGACGCAAAAAGTATTGGACAAATTTTAATGAAACTTGGCAGCATTATTGCTTATAGTTTAGAATAATATAACATTGGTAAAATAACGTTTTCCGGGTGAGCGAGCTCTGTATTCTCAGAACTCGCTCGAATGTATTTTTTTAATAATTGTAATCTATTTCAACATTTACTTCATAGAATAATTACACACATCAAAAGTGTCTAGGAATCAAGAACATTTTAGCCTTAAAAAATCTAATTTATTTAAATCAAATCTAATCTTCTGGACACTTTTGATGTTACACACACGTATTTAATTACTAGCTATCCCGGCATACAATTGTTTTGCCGTAGGAAGATTTGTACCCCACGTATTGGAAGAAATACACTTAAACCTTCCCTGGACTTCCACGAATAATTCAAGACGACATATAGGTCAGCCGAAATCGGTCCAGCCGTTCTCGACTAACAAACAGCAATAGATTTTTATATTATAGAGATTGTTTATGTTTGTAATGTTCAATATAATATCATTTCTTTTTATTATAACAGGAACCTACTTTATAAATGATAATTTATTGATTGTTACTCATTTAATGTATTGTATGTGTATATTATCTTTGGCTAACTGATTTGATTAATGTGTGTACACATGTTTTGGATTTTAGTCCAACCATAACATTTTATTCCAATTGTGATTGTGATTGATGAATTATAATTGATTAAAATCTGTTACGAGTAGGTAGTAATCTATATATCTAGTAGATAATAAAACCCTTACCGTTCAAATCAACAGTACCTTTTCATTTGTCATCTCCAACAATACGTACACACTATTATTGTAAAATTGTTAGTAGCATTTCGTACAAGCATGTCATTGTATCTAACCTAATGTAATGTTTGGAAATTACTCCTTAGCCATTGGCTAATTCATAGCATTGTATAGAAATAAAGTACTTTCAATACATTCTGAACCATATATCAATAGGAAGGGTATCCGGACTGGCTTTATTGTTAGTCAAATATTCATTATTGTCAATCGAACACAAACACATTTTCAAAATGCCACCTCGTAATTACAATTACTTTTTTTTTCTGTCCAAAAAGTACTTATCTCACAAAGTGATCATAAAGTGTGCTCACCATCAAAACAAATAGCGTATCCCGCAATTATCAGTCTCCTGTATTATCGTGGGCAAGTTGATCAATACATTTTCTATTTAAACCTGAACTCCCTTCTATTACTTTATTATACTAAATCATAGCTCAGACAACAGTAGATGTTTAACTGCAACAGTTCAACTGTAGGGTGACCATTCAATCAACTCTGGGGACATAATCATAAACTGCCCGCCACGCGTTTCCATAAATACTGTTTTCGGTCGTACTCATCTTCGCATAGATAACGTACAGAGGGCTCTTCGTTCAAACTTTTGTAGGGTGACCATAGGTCAATGTTTTTTTTTCATCGTGTACGGAATTTTGTCTTTACGAGTGCAGAGAGCGTATTCGCACAGTTTGACATTTACGACAGCGGTTATGACGCAAAATGTGATGCGCCCTTGATGTGCTGGGAACACATTGGTGACGCACGGCCATTGCATTTATGTGGATTGTTGTTTGAAATGCAAACCAAAATATTTAATGAGTATTTACATATTTATTTTCAAACCTTACACTAACATTACAGTATTTACCAATGCGCTAGCGTACGTGACTGAGTAAATGATTTATAATTTACTTAAATAATTATTACATTCCAACAAAACGATAAATTAGACAACAATAACAATACAAATTTCAACATAATAAGAATTTAAATAAAGATATATAGAAAAAAACAGTAAATAATAATTTATAAAATAACATTCAGTAAAACACAATTAATTTACATGCAATTTTCTTCACCGTACATAAAAAAATTTAAAAAAAAGAAAAGGAAACAATTGCATAAATTCAAGTCAAATTTCATAGTTTATCGCGAATAAGGCTACTCTCGTGAACCCACTTTGGGTGCAACAGAAAACGTCTATAGTGTTCTGAATGGCATTGAGTATTCGAAGTAGTACTTACTATAGGCATTTACTTTAGCCTACCCCGCTTTGGGATTACAATGCTTAAAGTGTTTATCTACTATAGGCTTTCCTAAAGGCGTTGGTTTCGTAAAGTTAAATTTTGATAGTTTCGTTCCAGTTTTCCTTTAAAGTTGTAGTTTCCTCTAGATGTTTTTTAAGGGAATATAATAAGTTGAGCGCCTAAAAATACTAATTTGAGCAGCAAAATTACTAATTGAGCAGAAAAAATTTTGATTTTGTATTTATTAGCTGACCAAATCAGTAATTTCCGTCCGTCCGTATTTTGGTTAGGTTAGGTTAGACTTTTTTGATGCACGTTTAAATACTATCCTTTTTTAAGGACTATGAAAAAGTTGCTAGATTATGTTTTTTCGGAAAGAAGACTTTGTTTATGCTAATTATTTGGAAAATAACACACATTTAAGAATAAGAATTGTGTATCGCCGGATTTTTTTACTATTCATTCGTAACTAGTGGACGCCCCGCAATTTCATTAACTGTATCCCAAAATTCAAGCGTCTAACTTGAGCGGTTTAGATTTTTCATACAAAAGCATTTTTTTCCTGTTAATTTCCGTTCCCGTGGGAATTTCTGGAATTCCTTTCTTAGTGCACCCTTACGGTACCTAAGCTACGTACATTTCAAAAATCAAATGCCTACGTTTAGCCGTTTGTGCTGTGCGTGTATATGTCTGTCAGTCAGTCTGTCAGTCATTCAGTCAGCTTTTCCTTTTATATATTTAGATACATAAAATAAAATAAAAAATAAAAATATTTAAAACCTTCAAACAATGTTTACAGTGATGAATTATCTCAACGACGGCCACAAAATTTATGTTTCAGGCAGTGCGTTCATCCCAAGTGTATATACGTATACAGTTTTAATACCCTATTACTATACTAGTACATTAGAAATTGTTGCTACAACTACACAACTCGAACGACCACCAGGTCTATGTATACCGTCACCGATGACGCGATCAACGCCGCTCGTAAACGTCACTGCTTAATGACGTCACACGACGTCCGTTTCCGCAGCCAAATAATATTTTTGTTACGAATGCACGATGCGGCGATCGTAAAAAGGTTTATTGTCTCTGCCGCCCGCGCCGACGGCTACTATGGTCATTAGTAAGCTTCGAAACTACCTAAAACTACCAATATACATCTTAAACTGAGCTAGTCGTTCATATGAATAGTATCTTCTGACTGGTTTTAGTGAAATTGGACAATGTATACGTCAATTTGTCCGCGTTGGTGCGTTCAAAGTTACTCGTTATTTATTTGAGCTGGGATTTGTTGCAGATGAAGGTACATGGTACAGTTCAAATGAAGTGGTTCGCTGTAGTACGGTGCGTGTCTTTATTAAAAGCTCAATAAAGTTGTGCTCGTAAAATCGGCGCATGCGATGATCGAAATGGTTATATGAGTGTAGTAGGTATTGTTTGTGAATGTGTCAGTGCGTAGTCCTATAAGGCAGACATTAGACGATACGTTTTGATGTCAGTTTTACCACAGTCATGATTGTGATTGACGGATTTCCTATCGTCTAATATAGTGAATGATGTTTGAATTAGTATTAGTAGTCATTCCCTAAATCATGACTGCTGGAATTGAATGACGCTTGCATGAACGTCTAATGTCTGCCTAACAATACAAAGCCACTTATCCGTATACGATACGTATCTGATACTACTGCCTAGCCTAATAAATAGATACTTCACTTCTTTCATTAATTACAAATTACGTACTAGCATACCCGTGGGTGCATAGGGCCTTGCAGATATCTCTCCATGTCTGTTTAGCTCTGCCATCTTCACTGCAGTCCAGTTAATCCCGCCGCCTTGACAATAATAAACTATACTATTTGATAACAGTATTTAGACAAGGAAATCTATAAGGTAAATAACTCCTTAACCATAATGAGGTTTAAAACTACTGTTATACATTTTATTTAGGAAGTAAAAAAATCACGTTGTTGAGCGTCTGTGGTCCAGTTGGTTGGAAACTTGACATATAAACAGGAGGATGCGAGTTCGAGTCCGGCTACTGGACGTGTACCAATGGGACTCTTATTCAGAGCCTATGTACGCAACGCAACGCTCGTACGGTGAAGGACAACATCGTGATGAAACCCGCACACCACAAGGTGTGTGAACCCTATAACGGCGATGGGTCACGTTGGGTTAAATACGCTCGGTGAACCGTGGGTACTTGCTTTAGCAAAGTGCCTCTGCCTACCCCTCTTTGGGATTAAAGGCGTGAAGTGTATTTATTTTTTTATTTTTATAAATCAGTCTGTTTGTGTGTGTAAATAATACCTATCGAGTAAAGGGCACAATCGGGAAGAAACTGAGCCAAACAATTTGCAATTCCATGTTAATTCAAACTTATGCTTCCCAATTTCAATTGAGCAATGTGGTTTATGAACAAACCAAATTAACCCATTTTCTGTAACACACAGAACGTAACCTGCTGATTTTGATCTCCCTTTAGAATTCAAAACCATAGATTCATTAGTAAATGGGGTAATACGGAAACACACAAAATAATTCCCGAAGCAACCCTTCCACCCATTCCTATAATTATTGTTATGTTCCTTGACCTAATTAAGAAGATAACCAAATTGAGCTTTATAGTCATCCATAATGATACAAATAGCACGTCAATTTCCTACGCGTAGGTAATTACAAGATATTCATATATTAAAGTAGCCATTGAAGTTGCAAATCAAAACACCCGCATCTCTCATGTGGGAAAGATCGGACATTCAATGGCCGGTAATTATTATTTGGGGTGCAATTTCGGACACAGTGTATGCTAACCCTTTTTAGGGTTCCGTTTTGTAATATGATATCTGTGTGTTCATATTCAGAGGACCCGTTGCAGGAGTATTTTATATGTTTATGACAAAAACAAAAACAAGCTCATCCCTTTTAATCTCAATCACGGATAGGTAGGAGCAGTTGCAGAGTAAATTATCACAATTAACCAATATAACAAGTTCGAGGGTCCGAGTCCGGCTACTGGACGTGTACCAATGAGACTCTTTTTCAGAGCCTATGTACGCAACGCAACGCTTGCACGGTGAAGGACAACATCGTGACGAAACCCGCACACCACAAGGTGTGTGAACCCCATAACGACAATGGGCTTACCCCCTGTCACGTTGGGTTAAATATGCTTGGTGAACCGTGGGGATTTTCTTATTAAGATTAAAAGGCGTGAAGTGTATTTCTTTTTTTAGAAATGAGAAAAAAACACCTACGGATCCCAAAAATGTTTGCCCCACCACCCTCTGAATGTTATAATTTTTATCTCTCATTATCGAGTGGACAATACTCCACTACGGCATTGATAGGACAAAACAGTGGGCAATTAAGACGACGTATGCTTCGTCCACTTATATTTCATAACATATCTTTTGTTATGCAAATAGCGTATGACTTTTTGGAGTACCAAAACATTGGTCTCCCCTACCATGGTTATTAACGTTAGCAGAACGTTCGAATTATTGCAAATATTCGGCAGACATTAGACGATACGTTTTGATCTCAGTTTTACCACAGTCATGATTGTGATTGACGGATTTCCTATCGTCTAATATAGTGAATTATGTTTGAATTAGTAATAGTAGTCATTCCAAAAATGATGACTTATGGAATTGACTGACGCTTGCATGAGCGTCTAATGTCTGCCTTGTGTTTCATTATAAACATGCAAAAGTCGTAGTTTTTAGTTAGTTTTAATTGTTCTCTTTTTTTAATTTCTTTTTATTATAATATTTTGTGTTATTTTTATGCTACACTGTGAAATAAATGAAAATGAAAATGAAAAAAAAATATTTACTGTTTGACAGTTCGGTAACATGCATGTGGTTGGGGACTCACTTGTAAGTTATAATAACCTGTGCCAGTGAGGCCCCGTTCTTCCTTTATAGTTTTTACAGTAAAGATAAATTCTGACAATGAAAGATGAAAAAAAAAACTAATTAAGAACGGATTATTACTGTATGACTTTGTACCTGAATATAATAATTTTTATTTTGTTATTAAAATATAAATTAAAATTTATTTATTTCAGACAACATGGGCCCATAGAGAGATACAAGATTCTTAATTGATGTTAAGATTATTAATATTATGACTACGGTGCAAAATACATTCAATAAGTTGAAGTTGTCAATAGAATATTCATAAATAGTAAAATAATGAAACAAAGTAGAATAAATAATGAAACAAAATTAAAAATTAACTAATTTATTGTATTACCTATATTATTGTACATATCTGCAATGTGGTAATATTATTATTTTATGCAAATTGTACTTTTTCGATTGCTGTTGTTTTTATTATACGTACTTTTTACCAGAAAATGGAAAAAAAAAGGAAAATAATAAACTGTACATCAAAATTACTAACTTGCACACCTAAAAAGCCAAAGTTATCATCAGAATGGCAATTAGAAGGCCAAATCAGTAATTTTGTTGCTAAGTCAGTATTTTGGTTAGGTTAGGTTAGACTTTTTTGATGCACGTTTAAATACTATCAAAAAAAAATAATGACGTCAAATATATATTATTCATTATTTTATATTACATAACTAAATATTAACAGTGATATTTATACAGTTAGAACAGCAATAGTGCACTGCTAGTGAGTAACTGAGATCTTCAGAAGAATTCAGAACAATATAAGTCAAATACGGTCAAACTAGTACTAAGTTGATATACGTCAATTAGTTAAACTTGTTATTAAACGGCGGTTATAGTATATCGATAATAACCAAGTTTTTATAGCAACTAACTAGAAAAATATCCGCCATTCATAGTAGGGGCCAAAACGGTTAACTACTCAAAAAATTCTCAACCTTATCACCCCCTAACACGGTTCAAATTCGTACACCAGCCGTACCGCTTCCGATTTTCGTACAATCACAAAAGAAACCCATTAATATTTTAGAAGCATATTTTAATTGCTCGGACTAGGAAGTTCTCATGGGGTTAAATGACCAAAGCAATTTGATTTATTTGTTTTCGTGTATTCGCGAGGCGGTATCGCTTTATTTATAAAACTGTCCCACAGTTTAGAGGAAATCATGTTGACCCTAGTTTTGATGGACGGTGTGAATTTAAAAAAAATATTTGTTAATGAATGATTATTGTATGAGGGGGGTATTATTAAAACATTATTTGTGTTCAGTTTCTACATTATTGTACAAAGGTAGATGTCTATTACAATCTATAAAGAGGAAATATGTGTTCAAATGAACTTTTAGTTTTTTGAACCTTAGATAGACCAGATTCTTCGCCGACTGTACAAAGAGTATTGTCTGGCAGCAGTACTAGACAGGGCGTCAAGATAGACAAGACATATAACAATTGCGCGCTGTGATTGGCTGCTATGTCACATTGTACAACTAAGCTTGTATCAACCAATCGCAGCGCCTGGTATGTCATTTGTTTCTTGAAGCGCTTTGCTAGGCCTGCAGGTGTTACATTATGCTTGTCGCCGCCGTCGACTATCACAAAAACAATACCGTTTTTTTATAGAAAATAAAGTTAACGGTCACCCTATTCGCGTGCCAATAAGTATCGCCCGCTTTAAAAACGTCTTTATGTCTTTCAACGATTTTTTTGTTCTTACCATCGCACCTGCGTGCGTTGCTGTCCACGTGTTACCAGCGCCTATGGAATGCGCTTCACAAATAACTAATGACCTTCTAACTCTAAGAAAATACAAGATAGCGCAGCTCAAGATTAAACAGTTCCACCAGCTGCAGGAAACAATGACACAA
>SJJU01014042.1:0-12134 GCA_012932125.1 Conopomorpha cramerella
AGACGTTGTCCTGTCTTAATTATTAATATGAATATAAAATGAGTATAACCTCCAGGGTGGTCTGTGCCCAGCAGTGGATGTCACGAAATATAAACTATCCTATCTCTCAAATTGGACGAAATTACATATAAATGCCAACTTTTGTGAATATCGGTAGCCTTGGTGAAGAGTTTATTGGGAACAAACATCATGACACTGGATTTTTATATATTACTAGCTGTCCCGGCAAACATTTGTTTTGCCATAATAAGTTGCCTTTGTACCCCGTGTATTGGGAGAAATACAACTGGCAGGTGGATAAAAAATAGATAGTAGCCGATTCTCAGACCTACTGAATACGCATATAAAATTTGGTGAAAAACGGTAAAGCCGTTTCGGAGGAGTATGGCAACGAAAACTGTGACACGAGAATTTTATATATTAGATATATATTATAAAGTTTTTGTTAAATTTATTTTTTATACATTATTATCACATATCACCACCGCGAATGCCGCAAAGTAATTTCTGCAGCACTTTGGCCCTCGTAGAATTTAAATTCACACACTTCAGAGGATGTTTTCATTAGGTAGTTTAAAAAATAACGATTGTCAAAACAACCTTTTGTAAGAGCAAGAGAGATTTGCTAAAACTTCCTAAACTCGGCGTTAGGGAGGACACTTGAAACTTTTATCATACTTCCTAGTTCTTTCATTAGCTGAGTACCGGTCGGGTGCCTTCGCAAAGGCTTTTTTTTTTTTTTGTTTTTCAAACAACACGCCAGAAGGAGTAAATTTTTAATTTTCCTCACTCAACGTTCTCAAACTCGTCTACATTATTGAGGAAGTGGAGCGAACTTTGTCTTTGTCACAATTTACTTAACTTACGTTTAAAACGAGAGCTACACGGCTGTTGTAGTGGGGGGCAGAAGTTTCCGCTTGTAACACTCAAAGAGCCGCGGGGGAAGTGGCAACGCGATTATCTTTACGCCTCAGACGTTGCTACTTAATGTAATTAAGTAAGTATACAGCGGTTATTCATAAATAAATACACACACCTTTTAAACCCGAAGCGGGTGAAGTAGAACCGCCAGGATGTGAAATGAATTGCCGGAGTCTGTGTTTCCTTCGCAGTACAGTCTGAAGGTCTTTAAGTCACTGGGGTGAATAGGTACCTAATGAGCAAGTGTGCTCCATCGTAGACCACATCGTTGCTTAACATCAGGCAGGATGGTGGTCAAACGCTTGTTCATAGTGATAAAAAAGAGCACTTGCTATATTCGCATAGTTAGAACAAAAAGGACCCAATACGAAACACGTCGATTTTGTAATTTAAGTTTTGTATCTTTTATGTTAAGGTTCAATTTCATAAAATGACACATTTTATTTTGTGTTGCTTTTGTTCTAACTGTGCGATATGTCCAAGGTTCACGAATTCAACCCAACGTGATTGTGGGTGTTGTAGGAATCACTTATTGTTGATACAATTCTATTTACAGAGTGTATCTTCGAGAATTTAGGCCTTACTATGATCTAAGTAACCGTATGATTCTAAAGCTTTGGTTTAGAAGTTGATAATTCCTAACATAATATCAACATGTTCTAGATATAAGTATTTGAGTGTCTCGAATTCTTACAACAGTAATACCGTACACCAACACCGTTGACCATCTAGGCAATAGTTACATATTTATTTAATACTTTATTGCACTAAAGGTACAATGAGTGGACTTAATACCAAAGTATTATCTACCAGTCGACCTTACGACATGGGAGAACATAAGTGCGGGTCAGTATCATAAACATACACCAGTAAATCAAACTACAATACAAACAAAGAAAAAGGAGAACATTATATACATAAGTAATTTTCAAGACATTTGGTTGATATCATGCATGGTCATATTTGCAACGATTTGTCAAACTTTAAAATAAAAAAAATAAATACACTTCACGCCTTTAATCCCAAAGAGGGGTAGGCAGAGACACTTGCTAAAGCAAGTACCCACGGTTCACCAAGCGTATTTAACCCAACGTGACAGGGGGTGAGCCCATCGCCGTTATAAGGTTCACACACCTTGTGGTGTGCGGTTTCATCACGATGTTGTCCTTCACCGTACGAGCGTTGCGTTGCGTACATAGGCTCTGAAAAAGAGTCCCATTGGTACATGTCCAGTAGCCGGACTCGAACCCGGGACCTCCCGATTACAAGTCAAGTGTACGACCAACTGGACCACAGACGCTCAAACTTTATTTATTGATTATTATCAGGTAGGTAACTCTGTGGTGTTTACCCTTGAAGTAAGTTTGAAGATCAAACATTCGCGCAGTTTATTGATAAAATAATGATAATCGTAGTGTTGTATTATTATTACTGTGGAAATAATATTTAAGAAGGAAAAATCTAGAAATTATTTTGCAATCAACAACAGTTTTGTTTTTTTAATTTGCATACATCCATTCTTAGTTGCCAGCTTGCGAAGCAGAAAAAATATAGAAAAATAGACTGCCTTATAGAAATGATTAAAGAAAAAATCTCTATGAAAAAAGTATGTAATAAAGATGAATAGCAAACTCTGAAGAAAAAAAAAGGCCAACAAGAGCCAGTTCAGTTCTTTATCTTTTTTTACTAGTTGACGCCCCGCGATATCATAGTCCATATAAGTTGTAGTAAGTATGCCTAAATATTTAAAAATATAAGGTAGCCTATGTCACCAGGGGAAAGTGTAGCTTCCCAACGCTGAAAGTTTTTTTAATGATATTATTACTTAACTCGGATTATTTTCTAATAAAAAAAATCCTATTAGTACCTTTTTCTTTTAGATTTAATTTTAGTAGATTTAATTTAATTTAATTCTGTCTGTTCTTTTACCGAAAGCTAATTAATTTCGTGTCTCTACAAGCTATCGCGACATAATCTTATTCAAACAGCAAGATTGATATTATAGGCAAAAAAATTAACAGAGAGCTTCGGAGCAGCTTTAAGTAATATTTCTTTTAAATGTAGTAAAAAATATTACATAATCTTGACATTATCTTCAACATGTCATCTTCTATACATACATACACTTCACGCCTGTCCCCCTGATGGGTAGGCAGAGACTACAAATCTCCATTTTTCACGGTCCTGACATACCCTTTTAATCTACATTCAAACATCTTTTCATACATATCCTCCGGTTTCGAGTACTTTTCAGGCCACCTTCCGCCAGGACATCACCAATCTGGTCGATGTATGTCCTTCTGGGGCGACTTCTACTCACCCAGCCTATTACCCAGTAATCTTTTATCTTCTTGCTTTAGCAAGTGCCTCTGCCTATATACTCTGGATTAAGAGGCGTGAAGTGTATTTTATATCTTCACCATAACAATAACTCCTTTGTATTTTTTTTTTAATCACTATGAACAAGCGTTTGACCACCATCCTGCCTGATGTTAAGCAGCGATGTGGTCTACGATGGAGCACTTTGTATGGAATGGATTCTTATATTTTTTTACTGTCTGTTATCCTCTCCATCTTGCATACCCCGGCTCTCTGTTAAATTGTTTACGAATTATAGGGGCATTTCTTTCCGAATGCAAAGTTATTCAATTGGAAAGGTATACCATTAAACTTCTCGCAACCACAAGTAAACACTCGCTTAAAAAGGCTCTTTCACATGTTAAAATGGGACCCCAACCATAAAAACTTTACAACTTCTGCCGTGATCGAATAGTTTCGATATTTTTTTTTTAATGTAACTCACGGTAAGTGGGTACTTATTTTTTCTAAACATAACGAATTAGTTCTCATGGCGAAGGTAACGAAATATTACATTTTACATATCATTTCGTAGGTATGGCAAAGGCTGGCTTAGGGATATTCTTTCATGATACAAGTTCAGATGTATTTTGACGTAACAAAAAAAAATCAAATGATTGAAGTAGTTATTTCACAACATCATCATCAGCCACATACGCTTGGCAGGCGGGTTGATGATCGCAGTGGTGTTGTGGTTTAACTCACAGAGAGCGCTGCTGCCCGTTCTCTGGAGAGTTCCCTCGGTCGCCTCTTACGACCCCCAAGACGGGAAATGTTGGGCTGGGGTGGTGACACGTGTATTCTATTTGCACGGCTTATTTAATTTCAATACCGTACGATATTCCTACAGGAAAATCTAATGCAATAATATGGTAAGCTTGAAAGCTTGAATAATAATTTCATTACTTGTTATCATAAGTATTCACGACATAAACAACAAAAATAATAAATCAGCTTATATTATTCATCGGTTAATACAAACATCAAAAGTGGCTAAGGATCAAGAACATTTTTAGCTCTAAAAAAAATCTAATTTATTTAAATCAAATCTAATCTTCTGGATTGGTCTCCTACCTAATTCCTCATGCCTGTATCAATGACTTATCACCACATTTTGAATAAATTATGAATGAATTCAGTTTTTGTAATATATATTCTTGATTGCAATCTTCTAAAATGTACTTGATCCCTAGACACTTTTGATGTGTGTATAAAATATTATATTTGTACATAAAATAAACCTCAATATCAAAATAAATCTCAATATTAAAGCGAATGGCCCTTGCTCTGACTCGGAAGGGAGCACTTTGAAGCAGAGAGATGCGCGCGCGCGCCTTAGCGAACAGGCGCGGTCGTTGAAAATACTTCGCCTTTCGCCTTCACCTTCGCTTTAGACGTGGTATCCTTCCTGAAGCACTTTGACATTTAATATTGAGGTTTATTTTATGTACAAATATAATATTTTATACACACATCAAAAGTATCTAGGGGTCAAGAACATTATTAGCTCTAAAAAAAAATCTAATTTATTTAAATCAAATCTAATCTTCTGGATTGGTCTCCTACCTGATTCCCCATGCCTGTATCAAAAGTCTTGTCACCACATTGACACATTTTGAATAAATTATGAATGAATTCAGTTGTAGGTAAAATATATTCTTGATTGCAATCTTCTGAAATGTAATTTTGATGTGTTTAGTACTGATTTTTCTGTGGTGGATAAGTTGTGAGCGCATTGTCCAAATAATCCCTTGTTGATTCCCACGTTATTCCTAGATATAAATTACACTTAAGAAATTGCGTAGCAAAACATTAACCGCTTCCGCAGCGCATGCAGCGCAAGCTCTCAAAAGGAAAAACAAGGGATTCTGGAATATTCCTCATTAGTACTCCGTTCAAACCTACTACGAGTAGTAATAGCGAGATGTTATACAGCTTGCTAATAAATGTAAATGTAATGAAAATAATAATTGAATTAAAGGGGCTATTTAACATTGTTTAAATTATACCAGTAGCCCTTGAGACTGAGTGCGTTCAACCAAACAAACTCTTTAGCTTTGTAATATTAGTATCGATTAATATTATAGTAATATCTAAGTAGGCATAATTATTGAACTTTTTGTGTACGAAGTTACAAACCCAAGTTCCATTCACTACGATTCTTTGTTGACAAATAATTGCATTTCTTTTTTTTCTACAAAATCTAATTACTAAAACTTCATTAAAATCTACCTGTTTTGGGGAGGAAGCGAAAAGTGAGATGTTACGTATCTGCCTATCCCTCAAGAGCATACAAGTACGCTAAATACATTTCTTCGTATTATTTTTCCAGACAAAAAAATAGATTTTTTATTCCGATAGTAACTTTTTTAATCGAACAATGGAGGAGAATCTCGATTCGTCTATATTTGTTTATATTTTTATTTTGTGTTATTTTATATTTTTCTTTACATATATCGAAAGGATTGGATGAACCACTTTTTATGATTATTGTTATGTTTGCTGCCCGTATGGATCACATTTTAATTATTTTTTTAGATCTGGACAGTGGTATTAACGAGAAAACCTTAAATTTGAACTGCTTATTCGGTTCTTTCTTGTTATCATACAATTAAAAAAGTCCAACCGATTTTGCTAAATAATCATAAAACTACGAGTATTACAACAGAGAACGAAAACAGCAATATTATCTTTACCTCGTATTCTACGCGCCAAACCGTCTTCACCCGTAAACAACAAACTTTGTACAATCCGTGCGAAAAACTCCCGTAAACTTTACGTGCGCGCGTCCCGCATCGCGCTCCTCACGTGCGCCCCTCGCGACTCCTGAACCGAGACTGAAGTGCCCGCCTTCATTCGCCGTACACCATCAACTTGTATCTCATTGCAATAAGTGCGAAATTCCGTTGGCAGGGATGCGACAGGACCCCAGTGGTAGGTAGGATGCACGCGCATGCGCGGTCAACGTACTCTCCCCAGTTGCAATGGATGCTGCAACATAGACAAAGGCAGGAAGTACAGTTGCCGCTCGTCTTTTTAGACGATTGCTCAAAAGCGAAATGGGCGAGAGGTTATTTTTCTATGCGGTACATTTTTTTTGTAAAAAAAAAATGCATGAATTTAAAAATTCTTTTCGAATCTTTGACTGCAAAATTTACCGGCGTTGCCTTGTTGTTAGCGCGTGTTACAACATAAAGGGGTAGGAAATGGTAGATCTATTTAATCCCTCATTTTCAGTAATTACATCTCAACATAAGGTAAATATCGTGTTGCGGTTGTAATAATAGTTAGTTTTATAACGAGGATAGTTACACATATTTTATATGTGAAAATAAAATGGCATGCAGTGATAATAGTTTTCTGTTTAACATAAAACATATCACAGAGAGGCAGAACATCGTTAATTAAATAATAAAAACTAGCTGACCCGGCAAACGTTTTTTTGCCAATGTACACTATTAAAACATATAAAAATGTATAGCCTATGTATTATTCTAGTTTATAAGCTACAGTGTTGCCAAGTTACATCAAAATCAGTCCAGTACTTTCTGCGTGAAAGAAGGACAAACATCCATGTATACATCCACACATCCAGACATCCATCCAAACTTTCGCATTTATAATATTAGTAGTGTATCATAATAAACTTCACGAGTTTTAAACCGGCAGAAGCATCATCATCATCATCATCATCAGCCCATACTTGTCCACTGCTGGACATAAAGCAGAAGCATATGCTAACAAAATGCATCAGGATCACCAAAACCATTCAATGTAACGGGCATGTTGCAGTTAGAGGATTTTCACTCTTCTTCTCTTTAAAGTATCATGATGCTGAAGTCCTTCTACATAGCCGTGCGTTATCTACTTATGATATGAAATATACACTTTGGTACACGCCTAATATAGCCCACACCCCACAACCTCAAAGATGCCAGTCAAGTAACTAGGTGACAAACTAATGCTCAAGAAAAAAAATACACTTCACATATTTTTCCATGGTGGAGTAGGCAAAGGCAACGATTCACCGAGCGTATTTAATCCAACGTGACAGGGGGTAAGTCCATCGCCGTTATAGGGTTCACACATCTGTGCGGGTTTCATCACGATATTTTCCTGCACCGTACAGGCGTTTCGTTGCGTACATAGGCTCTGAAAAACAATCCCATTTGTGCACATCCTGCAGCTGGTTGCGAACCCCCAGCGATCAGTATCCGATCACTGGACCACGAACGCTCTAAAGTGCTCAACACTAGCCGAGATATGTTGTTTTTGACAATATGCATTATTACGATTGTTTCAGTATAAACTTCCACCCCCTCCTTTTAACCCTTAATGAATTTTGTCATATAATTTTTTAACTCACGTAAACATCATAAAAGGAACCTTGGTGCAAAATTCCAGCCTTCTAGGCGCAAGAGTTTGGGCTGGGCGTTGACGAGTCAGTGACGAATGAATCAGTCAGGACTTTCAGGTTTATATATAATATATAGACATATATTTCTTTGAACGTGATAGGCCCTGTCACAGTTAAAGGTTTCACACACTTTATGATATATTATGTGCGATTCTTCGGAAGTTTTTCTACAACTTCAAGGCTAATAATCCCTGACAGTTTCTTACGTTTCCACATTAATAATAATAATAATTAAATCATTTATTGGAGCAACAAGGTCTCGATAGTGTTAGTAGTTACATAAATATGAATCTTAGGGCTATTGTTAGTTACTTAGTCTATTACAAAATTAACCTGTATTTTTAATACATCATATATAACGAACTAAACTACAATTGGAAAAAAAATATACATCAAAAATTACGAAATTCTTGCTAATATCTCTAAATAGATCATTGTTTAAAAAGGTATTTTTAAAGAAACGCGCACTGACATTATAAGAAAAGTTCATATCAGGTATTACGGCGCCAAATTAACCAAAGATAAGCATGGAAGTTTACGTTTTTTGTTTGCTTGACGTTTCGACACAGTTACATGTGCCGTGGTCACGAGCTGACTCTGTGAAAAGATCACAAAGTGTCAGGACTTCAGTCGTGAAAAAGGTAAAGTACAGCTCATTTACAACCCAGAATTGCAAGTTCATGTACACGGGAACTAGGGTACAAATAATAATAATTTATTTATTTCATTATCAAACTGTATTGTGCAATCATTTCATATGATACTTCCTTTTGAGCAAGATAGTTGCTTGTATCAGGAAGCACCGCTCTTCTTAATGCACTTTACTTAAGACTACATAGCTAAAATACATTGGTATGTACTTATTTCTATTTAAAAACTTTTAATTTATATAAACAATTTTTCACATCCCAATGCCCAATGGGAAAGTGTTTATTGTAGTATGTGTGTGTGTGTGAGTGTGTAAAATATAAATGTAATCATAACCTGATTTTTTCCACATAACATTGCCTATCATTCAGAGTTCTCTAGGGTGTATACACCTTGCGGTATGCGGATTATGTTACGATATTTTCGTTCACCGTATGAGCTAAACAAGCTAGCGTACATACGCTTTTAATAAACTACTCGCCTAGTATGTGTCTGGTACCCACAACTTCCCAATCGTAATGTCAATTACCCGACAAAACACGCAACAGAAACGCCACTCAAACAATATAACCGACAAATAAGCAGTATAGTACAAAATAAAAATGACATGAATTTTTACAATATTCATTTTTTACAACCACAAAATCTGTCCAACATCACCAGTTAGTTACACACGCACTCACTTCATTTTCAACAATGTTAACATGATAAATTATGAACAAAGAACACCCGGCCGTTTGTATTCCAACTGTCATAAATTATTATTTATATAAAGCGGTAGGTACGCTCAATCGAAAATCACAACACCGATATGAAACAATAATTGAAACGTGCATGGATTTGTTGTACACGGACAATATTTATTTATGCTGACGATTCACTGCGGCGGGAGCGTTTGTTTTGGCTCGCGATGTACAATAATTTATTTCCTAATATTACAGTAGGTAACTGCCAAACTACGAAATAAAACGCGAGCGTCTGTGGTCCAGCTGATCGGATACTTGCCTTGTAACCGGGAGGTCGCGGGTTCGAGTCCGGCTACTGGGCGTGTACCAATGGGACTCTTTTTCAGACCCTATGTACGCAACGCAACGCAACGCTCGTACGGTGAAGGACATCGTGATGAAACCCGCATACCACAAGGTGTGTGAACCCTATAACGGCGATGGGCTCACCTCCTGTCACGTTGGGTTAAATACGCTTGGTGAACCGTGGGTACTTGCTTTAGCAAGTGCCTCTGCCTACCCCTCTTTGGACTTAAAGGCGTGAAAGGTATTTTTTTTTTAAATATATCTCGATGTCTGATTTCCATAACACAAGTGCTTTAGCTACTTAACATCTGATGAAGGCAATGTGTGTTGTTGTAAAATATTTATTACTAGCTGCCCCCGCGAACTTCGTTCCGCCTTAGAGGGGATACCTAAATTTTCTAAGTTTCCGCGCAATTCTTTATTTTTTTTCTGTCATAAGAACCTTCTCCTTCCCTCGGTTCTAAGCTACATCTCTACAAACTTTAAGCTAAATTAGTTCAGCCGTTCTTGAGTTATAAGTGTAGTAACTAACACGACTTTCTCTTATATATAGATAGCCGGTACCCGCGACTTTGTCTGCGTACTTTTAATTTGAATATTAGATATTAGATAATATGGATTAAAGGAACGGTATTTGGATATAGCATTGAGTGGCAGAAAGTACTCAGGAAAATGTATTGGTCCCTTGTGTCCAAGAGACACAATGACCTAATTAAAATGACAATGATCTAATTTAAAACATTTTTGTATACAACGTTTGCTGTTTTGTTATTATTTGTTAAAATGTGGAGATTGTTTGGACTCGACACTCGCGAGCAGGCCACGTACAGTTGGCCATGCGAGAAACAGTTTTTCTCTAAATGGACACCTGCTACTTTAAGTGTTTGCCCTTGCGCTTTGTTAATGGTCATTGCGAAGGCTGGTTTGAGGGGAAACTGGATTCTTTTAAACTGAAAAGGTAAATCTGTAGGGATCATGGGTATGCGGGGAATCAAAACTTCTTGGGTTTGCTGAGAGGTCTCAACAGCTCTTTGAGCTGCGTGACGCTCGGTATCTAAGACCTGGCGAGCTTGGGTCTGCTGTGAAGTCTCAGCAGCTCTTTGAGCCGCGTGACGCTCGGTATCCAAGACTTGGCGAGCTTGGGTCTGCTGAGAGGTCTGTGCAGCCCTTTGTGCAGCATGACGATCAGCGTCTAAATTATGACGGTCTGCGTTTGCTCAAAAGTTTCAACAGCCCTTTGAGCTGCGTGACGCTCGGCATCTAAAGTCCGACGGATCTGTGAATCCTCTTCGGATTCCAGTGATCTAGCAAGTTTAGCAGCCCGAGCTCTGCTAGAGCTATTAGCTAAATTGGACTTTCGTTTGCGAGGCATCGTAAAAAACAAAAATAAAATGAATCGAACAAAACAGATATACAGATTGAGATTTGTTATCAAATAAAAACCTCTAATAGCGTAAATTTTTACTACGTACGTGGCTACGTAGTAAAAATTTACGCTCGCACGACGATGTGTATAAGTCACGTTTAAAATGAAAAATAAAGAAACTAAGAAATTAAATTACCAATACTTATTTACTACCAATGCATAAAAATAGTAGGAGGTAAGTAGGTTAGTTTAGTTTTACACCTACTACGACCTATTAGATTAATTAAAAAAGGGAAATAAAAGCAAATCGGTTTTTTTAAAGTAACGGAAACTATCTTACCTACTATAACTATAAACTAATAATACTATTAACTATGAACTAAAAGATCCCGAAATATTAAGCATGTACAAAATTAATTTATAGGACCTAACTAATAAAAAAATACTACCTACTTAAAAAAATACGAAACAATAAAATAATTTTACTGGATCGAAAAAAGTACCTAAATCTTTGTAGCGCAAATTTCTCTAATCGCATGCGTCCGACAACGTCGTCTGCCCTCACGTATCTGCCCGTTCGGGTAGGCATAGTTATGTAGATTCGTGCGCTCCCCCACCACACGACAGCGCCGTTGCCGGCCGCCACACTTCGGCGAATGTGCGCGACGACGACCGACGACCAATGACAGCGGCGGTGATGCAGAGTATTCGTTAAAAGGATTTTTTACTTCAAAGCCAATTTTTTTTAACTTGATACACCCAAAACTTCTAAATATCATGTTCCTAGGTTCAGTGCTTAAGATTTTGTATACAAAAAGTTTGGTTTCGTAGTTCCCGTTCCGAATCAGTTCCGTTCCGTTCGAATTTCGGAATTCCGTTTGTAGAAAAACTCTGCACATCCTAAGAGACCTACGTACCAAGTCTCATGGTTTTATCTTAAAAATGACGAACACCCATACAAACTTTTAACCCCTATTTCACCCCCACACTGGTAAAAAAGTGCTAAAACAAACGATTTTTGTATCTTATTTAGTGCTTAAATACAAAATGTAATGTTTTTATCTTCAAAAATTACGAACTTCATACAAACTTTCAACCTTTATTTCATCCCCTCACAGTTCGAAATTTCAAAAACGCTAGAACAAATGTTTTATTATTTCTTATCAAGTGCTTAAATATAAAGTTTCATGGTTTTATCTTTTAAAATTAAGAAATCCCATACAAACTTCCATCCCCCTTTTCAACCCCTTACCACCCCTATTTTGCAATAAAAAGTAGCCTATGTTCTATCTCAGGGTCTAAAGATTGTCTGTGCCAAATTTCATTAAAATCGGTTGAGAGGTTTAAGCGGGAAAGCGTAACAGACAGACAGACAGACAGACAGACAGACAGA
>SJJU01014043.1:0-15354 GCA_012932125.1 Conopomorpha cramerella
GGGAATCGAACCTACGGCCCTATGGAGCAGAGGCAGACATGCTGACCACTACACCAACGGGCCCGTCAAATATAGAGACACTTGCTAAGCAAATGTCCAAATTCTTCGTAGCAAGCGATGCGAGCGAACCCAATATAAGTACATTAAAATATATTGTGTGAAAAATATAACGAAAAAAATTACGTACTGACTCTCGTTCATATTCAGCAAAGCGGATACAGCTCTCTGTACAGAATCTTTGTATTGTGTTGAAACGTTAATGTAAAGTCTGTCGTCCTTAGGAGTAGTGACACACGTGTATAACTCCATCATATGATGATACTGTTGTGGGCCTTTGAACGTTCCCTTAATTACTTTGTAGATGTCAATGCCGCGACTTGTGGGAAGTATTGGCGTATAACTCATAACTCTATTTTCTTCTTTAGGAGCCTTCAATGCTTCTTCGATTGTTAGCACTATTTCATGCTTAATATTTGTATACTTTGCTTGAACCAAATAGCTTGCTTCGTCGGCAAGTTTTTGTGTTGTAGCGACTACTATAGCGATCGGTTGGTTGAAATACTTCACTCTGTCAGATGCCAAAAGCTGTTCAAGTTCTGTGGAAAATGCATCGCCCACTTTCACCATACTGTTTGTGCCAGGTATATCCGATGCTTTGAACACTGCTATTACACCTTCAACTGCCTGAAATATAGCGATTGTTGTTATAAATTGTTTTATAAGTACGTGGGAAGTGCAAAATATATTTCATAACATACCAAAGCTTTTGAAGCGTCTATAGAGTCGATGTGTGCTAGCGCAACTTGGGCTAACACAAATGATGCAAAGACTTCGCAGTTTTTAGTGGGTTCATCACCACAGTATGTGGCTTCTCCAGAACATTGTATCAGACCCTCTTTCTTGAGCAAAGGTTGTGTGAGAGGAAAATCTTTTTCGTCAGTGTCATATTCCTGATAGCTATGGCTCAGAGGAGGCCTGTCTGTGATACTGTAGCCGGATATGTAGCGTTCGTTCAGAAGTGATTCGGGACATATTTTTAATATACTCTGAAAAAGAAATAACAAAAGAATTACATATTTGAAGAATCAAGTGATTACACATTTATTTTTTTTTACAGATTAGATTACAAGTCAAAAGAATTACATAAGTGTAATATCTCTTTCTCGTTCTTTAATAATTCTAGTATAAGTTTCACTTTGTTTTTACTTGTTCTAGTCTCTACCAGTGCATATAATGCAGGGATTATACCAGCTTGGAGAATCTAATAAGTAAAATGACCTCGCAAGATGTATTTTCTATTGGAATATAATAAGTTGAGCGCCTAAAAATACTAAGTTGAGCAGCAAAATTACTAATTGAGCAGAAAAAAATTTGATTTTGTATTTATTAGCTGACCAAATCAGTAATTTTGTCGCTAAGTCAGTATTTTGGTTAGGTTAGGTTAGACTTTTTTGATGCACGTTTAAATACTATCCTTTTCTATTTAGCTTTTCGGAACATTCATTCTTTATACCGTGCTATTATCATCAGATTTAAAATTACACGAATACACTATAATCACCCGAATGTAATGCAAGTGTTTCTACAGTTTTAAATGTTTTGATATTGATAAGACTGTGTGACCGATACACTTAGAATACTGTTTGACACTGACATTTATTCCATAAGATTCAATGACTTACATTAATCCAGTTTAAATAGTGAAATTGATATCATAGTACGTTGACTACATACCGCCAT
Organism: Conopomorpha cramerella; assembly: GCA_012932125.1. Classification (NCBI taxonomy): domain Eukaryota; kingdom Metazoa; phylum Arthropoda; class Insecta; order Lepidoptera; family Gracillariidae; genus Conopomorpha; species Conopomorpha cramerella. The sequence goes on from SJJU01014043.1 coordinate 1,741, forward strand.
AGAACATACTAAACAGGAATTACCTTGTAAAACAGAGCTACAGCCGTTTTGTTCCTGTAACATGGTGACGGCTCCACGGGATCAAAGTCAGCGTGAATTTCATTTTCAAGGCATTTTAAGGCTTTTTGCAACGTACTGTTATCAAATATGTAACGGTTTCTAATGAATTTTTCTGTATTATAAGCATGAATAAACTTTGGATTAATTCCCCCGAAAATAAGACGCGATTCTTCAATGATGTGGGATTCAGGATCGATTTTATAGATAAATGCTGAGTTTACTTCTGCATGGGCGTTCTGTTCCTTTGGTGCCACCTGCAAAAATATGAAACGAATAAATAATTTATGCAATGAACTTTTTAATGCATACTCTAAAACTCTTAAGCTACCTAACATGCCATTTTAGTGGTTCTATAACATATTTACTAAGTTCCATAGAATGATGGAAGTACTTATAGCAGTAAGTGGTCACCGTAGGGTTTTAGTGGGTGCGAGTCCCACATAACCCCGCCGTTGCATTGATCCCGCCAGCGGTAGGGTATCCATAACGGATTTCCCCACGATAAAAAAAGGATTATATCTATGTAAAAATCTTGTGTAGCGGTGTTTGTTACGAAACTGCTCCGAAATGGCTAAAAAGATTTTTATTAGTTTTGTACATCTGAGAATCGGCCAATCTAGTTTTCAACATACCAAATCCTGAATTTTATCGCTACTTAAATATGATAGAACAAACTTTATATTATAAAACTTGTACCTTATAAGTGACTATTTCGTAATCTTCAGACAACGGGGGCAGTTTTATTTCTGTTATAATTTTACCAACAATATCCGTATTCATAAATTCTGTGAGAGTTATCTCATTTTCTGTGAGTGTTCTATCCACTGAAAGAAAATATAATTAATGCCATTATTACTTAATTATATATAATAAAGAATTAATAGCGTTTGGTACCTATTAGGTAAATTAAATAAATACACTTTAAATTTAATAATACCTACAATATCCAGGCTTAATTATTAAATTATTTGATTATTTAAGCAGCGTGGTTCATAATTAATTAAATGTAGATTTTATGCATATAAGGAACATAATTACACTGGCGTTGAAGTACCCTTAAAGACCTACAGTATATACAGAATAAATATCATTAAAGACTTATTGAATATAAAAAATATACACTTCACGTCTTTTAATGCCAAAGCGGGGTAGGCAGAGGCACTTGCTTAGTAAGAAAATGCCCACGGTTCACCAAGCGTATTTAATCCAACGTGACAGGGGGTGAGCTCATCGCCGTCATAGGATTCACTCACACACCTTGTGGTGTGCGGGTTTCATCACGATGTTGTCTTTCACCGTACGAGCGTTGCGTTGCGTACATAGGCTCTGAAAAAGAGTCCCATTGGTACACGTCCAGTAGCCAGGCTCGAACCCGCGACCTCCCGGTTACAAGTCAAGTATCCGACCAACTGGACCACAGACGCTCCACTTGAATATAAATACTTAAATGAATGTTTTTAGCTTTTTATACGTAAAAAAAAGGAATTTCAAATTTTCCATTAAGGAGAAGGAAACGTCAATTTAAAAGTATACACGTTTTCAGGGGTAATTATAAGCCGTGTCATGACAGCGATTAGAAAGTCACCACCCAGCCCATTTTTTCCCGTCTCCAGGGGGCCATAAAAGGCGACCGAAGGAACTCTCCAGAGGACGGGCGGCAGCTCTCTCTGTGAGTTAAACCACAACACTAGCGCGATCGCCAACCCGCCTGCTAAGCGAGGCGATTATTGACATATGGAGGATATCAATCATTGGGGGAGGCCCTCGTTCAGCAGTGGACGTCATGTGGCTGATGATGAATTATAAGATTAAAAATTCTCAGTGAAAACGCATAGTTACAAATTTTGGTATGGATGATGATCTTGTTGGAATTTGAAAAATGACTACTCACCTATTGTTAGAGAGGCTCCGACACATTCCAATAAAATAAAAACATCCGATTGAAAATCCGGATGCTCGTGTTTTAGAACTAAGTTTCCTGCAAGTGTCCCAATCTGAAAGATAAAGTGGATTTATATAAAGTATGACAAATAGCAGACTATGCTAGACAGACAACGTTAATGCTACTGCCAATACTATCGTGAACCGATTTAAAAATATGATAAAGCTTCTTTGGTCCCTAAAAGACAAAAATTGGAACCTAGCTCTAAAGTGACATTTCAAAGATTAAAAAACTAATTTGATTAGAAATAATTAAAACACTTTACATTTCTGACAGGTATATGTGCCACTCTGTCCAGATGTTTACACAATGTTTCCAAGTATTGGAAGTCTGCATTCTTTTTAGCAAGGTCGTGGAATAATTCCATGGTTTCCGTCAGGGTGATGTTGGCACCGAGCACTAAGTTTACGTCCATATAATGAGTGCGCAACTCTGCAATTTTGCTGATATCAATTATGAGATGCGGTAAATGTTTTATGGGACGAGCACCTGGAATGAAGAGAATACTGCTTTAAGAAATTTTGTACGGATCGTTAACAGATATTTTACCTCTAGCTGTTACGTTGTATGATGTTACTATGAAGGTAAAATAACTAAACGGTATGTAGTGTTGTATTCCTGAAATTGGTCACGTTATTTCACCGCTTTCGACCATATTTGGACCGTTCACATTTATTTTACGTTTGTAACTGTGAACAGTCTATACATATTCACTATTACAACGCACGTTGAAGTATAAAGTCAGATATAACGTTATTAGTACGAATGTGTCTATTTAAGAGGTGAAAACATAGCTACGATATACACCATACAATAAATATTGCAAAGTCTGTAACGTTAAACGTAATCGAAATTCGTGAAAACCACACAGCCTTTCACATTTCCAGTATGGCAGCAACATAAGGTTTTTTGAGGATAATTGTGTGCTAACTGTGTACTTTTTAGTATGGTGCAAGTAAAATCCCTCTTATAAATAAAAAGATGTCTATATATAGGTTTGGTAGGTACCTTTAGCTGTATTTCCAGCTACCAGCATATAATTGTCGTCACCATTTTCCTGGAGTATCTGGAACACGGACGCAATACTATTAGCGGTATACCATAGTCGTCCGTCGGCCAAATTGAGCTTCTTAGAATCTTCGTCCTTCGCAGTTGCAGCACGGTCACCGATGATACACCAGCTTTTATCCTCACAGCTGTTCTTTCTGCAGCTGCCTTTACATCCATTTTTAGACGACTTACAGCCGACTTCACTTAAATCTTCGATATCTTTAATTTTTTTCAATAATGTTGGATCACCTCCATCACTAGCTAATGTCTTGAAAGCTTCCAGGATTGGTCTATAGCCCGTGCAACGGCAAATGTTACTACCGAATGAATTTTCTATTTCCTCAGCAGATAGATTATTTCCCGATTTACTGAGCAGGCTGAAATGTGAATGTATTGTTGTAAAAATAGGTACAATCTCCTGTAAGTGTACAGCATATTCGAACAGTGTCGTAATAATTTGAACAAATGTTTGGTTTTATTAGAGTACCTATTAAGTACGTAAGTTTTTTGTTGATGTATGGAAAATGATAAATCCTCGGGGTGCTACCACGACGAGGTAGTGTCAGACTTTTACTGACTAAAACCTCCCGATGACCTTCAGTTATCTCATGTGGGTCCTGGACATCCAGAGGACATTCTTCAGGTCCCACCCAACGCTCCCTGTCGACTTTTCCTTGAAATGGACGGTGATTTGTCCACTTTCTATACCCATTAAGTACCTATATAAGGTATGCCACCTTGTGTATGACAAGACGACCAACCAACGAGTTGTTGATATGTACTCTTAGATCCAAAACGGTTCTCAAGGACAGATCTCTTCTTAATAACATTTGTCTGGCTCTAATCGCGTTTATGTAAAAGAGATAGTATGGGTTTACCTTAATTGCTCGGGTTTACTATCCGGTATTTAGTTATGCTATGTGGGTACTAATAATAATGTTTAATGGGTGTTAATGTGTGTAGTCCAGTTGGTCGGATACTTGACTTGTAACCGGGAGGTCGCGGGTTGAGTCCGGCTACTGGACGTGTACCAATGGGACTCTTTTTCAGAGCCTATGTACGCAACGCAACGCTCGTAAGGTGAAGGACAAAATCGTGATGAAACCCGCACACCACAAGGTGTGTGAACCCTATAACGCCGATGGGCTCACCCCCTGTTACGTTGGGTTAAATACGCTTGGTGAACCGTGGGTACTTGCTTTAGCAAGTGCCTCTGCCTACCCCTCTTTGGGATTAAAGGCGTGAAGTGTATTTATCTATTTTTTTACTTGCCTGTACATGCTCATAACGAACCCTGGACTGCAATAACCGCATTGTGATCCGAAGAAATTGTTCAACCTTTTGGATGCGATGTGATATCCGTCCTTCCTGTTACTCACGGCCTCAATAGTGGTCACCTCCCAGCCTTCGCAGGAGAATATTGATACGAGGCACTAGAAAAGAAAAAAAATAGGAAAATATTACTAACTTCGGTACCATACAAGAACATCTCATTCTAGATAAGGAAATAAAGAATTAATTATCACGATATTACAGTTATACTTTGATACCAGCGACGCATATTTTACTTATGTAAAATTAATCTAATAGGTGAGTACTTATATTAAATACTACGGCTCGACACCGTTTAATTTATAGCATCATTTGTGCGGTGTATAGCATGTGACTAGTAACCTAGGCACAGTATTTTGATTTTTTTCCGTTTTCCATTTTAGATGGTAATAGACGTCTCGCTCAACTACACTCATCAAAAGTGTCTAGGGATCAAGTACATTTTAGAAGATTGCAATCAAGAATTTATTTTACAAAAACTGAATTCATCATCATCATCAGCCCACACTTGTCCACTGTTGAATTCTCATTGATACAGGCATGGGAAATTAGGTAGGAGACTAATCCAGAAGATTAGATTTGATTTAAATAAATTAGATTTTTATTTAGAACTAAAAAGTTCTTGATCCCTAGACAGTTTTGATGTGTGTATGTGTGATAGCTCGAGATATGTTTTTTTTTTGCGTCTGTGGTCCAGTTGGTCGGACCCTTGACTTGTAACCGGGAGGTTCCGGGTTCTAGTCCGGCTACTGGACGTGTACCAATGGGACTCTTTTTCAGAGCCCATGTACCCAACGCAACGCTCGTACGGTGAAGGACAACATCGTGATGAAACCCGCACACCACAAGGTGTGTGAACCCTATAACGGCGATGGGCTCACCCCCCTGTCACGTTGGATTAAATACGCTTGGTGAACCGTGGGTATTTGCTTTAGCAAGTGCCTCTGCCTACCCCTCTTTGGGATTAAAGACGTGAAGTGTATTTTTTTTATGTTTTTTTGTAGCATAACATGTTCTGTAGCGATATCTTATGAGCACAAAGTAAAATGCTTCACAATTTTATGGAATGGTGTATCTGTACCAGTAACTTTTTATTACATATTTGTGCCTAGGGCAGCGTCCACGGCATGTACCAATTGAAGATTTGCATGATAAATATGAAATAAGTAAATCCCTCACCAGAAGAGAAGATGAACATTTTTTGCTTAACCCTTCCGTGGTCACCGTCCGCCCGAAGACGTGATAACAAAATAAAACGTCCATTGTCTTAAGTTGGGTGTCCACGAAAGTGTTGAATCTGTTTAGGTCTTAGGGGAAATAAGTAGGTAAGCATGCAACAATAATACTATCATTTTAGTCATGACATAAGACACAAGTAGCTAAAGTTTAGTTGGATTCTTACAGAATTAACGGAAAATATCTCGACCACGCCGCTGTCTGGGTTTGGAGCGCGAACTTGTACGACGCACGCACCGCAGCCGCCCTCCTGGCACATAAACTTTGTGCCACGTAAGTCTGCAGTCTCTCGGATGAAGTCGTTCAGGCTGGTGGTGGCTGAGTGATCTCCTCCTGAAACTGAGATACGTAGGATTTTTTTAGCATTTGCCTATATCACGTGGTTTACGCTATGTATGGAGACTACGCGTAGGTCGAGAAGCCAAGAGTAATCAATAAATCTCCATGCTAAGTAAGCATACCGTTTCTAGTAATCTAGTCTAGTATTCTAATCCTATCGTCACTTTAAGCTGCCTAATGGACAACTTCGAAAGATCGCCGATTTTGGAAATTCCTTTCTTAGTGCACCTCTACGGCACCTAAGCTATGTTCTTTCCAAATTTCAAGTGCCTACGTTTAACCGTTTGGGCTGTGCGTTGATATGTCAGTCAGTCAGCTTTCCTTTTATTTATTTAGATACTGTACATACTTAAGATTACCTGAACAATATTTCATCAAAACAATAATATCTTCAGTCAGTACATATACAATATTTGTGTATTTTTAGAATAAAAACGTTTCGGCCCACACGTACTGAATGGATCAATCGTATCGTATATGAAGAATGAAATGTAGGGCCCGCAAAGGTTTATTTTCAGTAATGTTATTATTATTATTATTCTTCATCATTCAGACAGCAACAAAGGATAACAATGGAGAGGCGTCTTTCCATAAATAAATATTAACAAAACAATATTACCTCTACTAAATAATGAAATAATCACTACCTGTACCTAGACAATATACCTAGACAATATATTAAAGTCACGGCTGAATGTTTTGTATAGTGTCAGTCTTTGCCGGAAGTGTCGAAATACTACACCCGAGGTGTTCACGAAAGTCGCCAGATCTTTTGTCGGATAACACCATAAACGATTTAAAATCAGCATGACATGAGCTAAAACTATGGCCTTCATATACCAAGCGGTCATGACTGGGAACTCCATTCCACACGTGTTGCAGGTCGCGGCATGGCTACGGCTCTTCCTCTCCACCAGGACAAAGCCATCTCCATCCACCATTCGCTTATTCGAGGCAGGAGCGGTCGACGTCGGCGGAGCAGCAGAGCGGGGAGGGGGGTGCGCGGGTGGGTGACGGTGGGGGCGGCGACGGAATCGGACTGACTCCAGCGTGATGTCCCGGATAACAGGCAGACTACGAACCCATTCTGGAGGCTCAGGACCTATCCAGCTGTATCAGTTAATGTATTCTACAAGAGGTTAATAACCTGCGTTGGAACTAGGTCAGTTGCATTCTTCATCGTAACGCTGATTTGCGAGGTGTTGAATTGCCTGTAATGCACGCGTTTCTGAGGCGGTGACACGACGCTCGCTGCGGCGTCACCACTTCTTCCGCCTTCCGATGCTTCGGATCTCCGTGATGTTGGACTTCAGAAACTGTTGCCATTAATGAAATGGTTCACACTATTGAGTTATGGTAATTGGTTCAAGGACTTTGTTATTGGTTAGTGTCACTATAATCGAAACTCTTATAACCTCACCTAGCTGTGGTAGTTTTCCTTCTTTCACCATAAATTCACAATGAGCACAAAGTGTACATAACAAATTGTATGGGTGAAAATATGATTTTAAAGAAAAAAGAGCCGACTTCAACCGGTATAAGCCGTCCCTACTATTTTTTAAAGGTCTCCTCGATTGATCTGGTATGTCACTATCAAAACCACCACCAAGCCATCTTTGAAATTTCTTCTTGCCCGGGTTGGATAATTGTCTTGTAATCGGATTCGAGTCCGGCTAGTGGACGTACCAACGGGATTCTTTTCAGAGCCTATGTAGGCAACGCAACGCTCGTACGGTGAAGGAGAACACCGTCATGAAACCCGCACACCACAAGGTTTGTGAAACCTATATCGGCGAAGGGCTCACCCCCTGTCACGTTGGGTTCAATACGCTTGGTAAACCGTGGGCATTTGCTTTAGCACGTGCCTCTGCCTACCCTGCTTTGGGATTAATAGGGGTGAAGTGTATTTTTTTTTCTTTGTAACCAAAAAAATAATCGTCGAAATCAGTTCATAAACGACGAAATTCCGCCAACAAACATAACTAAAAGCATGGTCAGATAGAGAAAGACTATTTTTTTGACGTCGCTTAAAAAATAAACATTTCGTTTTTATAAGTTACTAACGACTCGTTCTTCGACTTCTCTAGTGTATTGTACATTCGACACCTTCCTCATGAATCACATATCTATGACAAAACAACGCATCAAAATTCGTTACATAGTTTCAAAGATCTAAGCATACGTAGGGACAGACGGCGAGAGACGACTTTGTTTTATACTATGATAATAGGCTTTATAACTGTATCCTTTGTCCGGTCGTCCTATTTTACGAAAACTGATATGTCGCTAGTGGGTGTCCAGGGTTCCTTCTGTCAGTTATATTTTAGTACGTTTTTATTATTTGAGTACCGACACTTTTGTAACATGTAAATAAACAATAAACAAATTTACTGTCTCCTTCAATATTGACTGCTTGGCCTCAGTCAGTTCGTTGACATTTATCACCCATAAAAGGTAGCGCAATCTGTCATAACGAAGAGAAACAAGAGTCCTGAAAATTGCCCATTAAATAACACTTGTGACCCTTAGTCAATACTACGTCAAAACTACTTCTACAAAGACACTTAATATTTTCTTGAAAAGTAAATTAAGTAATACACTTAGTTAAACATAACTGTAACCTTCAAAATTATATAAACAATCTAATTTATACCTATTTATCACCATTAGGTCAAAAGTTATAGGCGGCTAAATAACTAAAAATCCCGGCCGCCGCCGACTCCCGGCAAATAATTTACATCTTAATAACTTTTTTATTATTATATGTTTCCATTTTTTAATGATCAAATATACAATTAAGTAAATTTTATTCGGTATGTGCACTTTCTTAAGAGACACACAATATAAAGAACATACTTTTGATTTGATTTTTGAGTTTCAAATTCGCAATTCGCAAGCAGATCATAAAAACAAACCCTTACTAAAAAAACCCTTTACCTCCTTCCGTTATTTTAAAATACCTTTCTAATGCAAAAATGTAGGTCTAGGTGAGATATAAATAGCCCCAAAAGTAAATTTAAATATCAAAAAGTGGACTGTTGGTCCAACTGCAAGAGGGATGGGACCATAGGCTTAAGAGAACATGGGTATAAGGAAGCAGTTACCTTTCCAATGAAATAATTATATTCAAGCTAAATTATATAGCTGTCTAGAAAAATGGGCATGTCAAGGCTTTTAGACAACGGATGGGCGGTCATAGCGAAACAGACATTTCCTTGTTACTTAAAAACAATAACCTTAACAGTTGGTCACATTTACTTACCGGTATATCGTTTCCCGTTAATACGAAATGATATTTTATCCATTTCAGCACCAACACTGTGCACTGTGCGAACAATTACGACCCAATGACTAGTTAAGCATTAATAAATATTATAAATTACAAGGTACCTAGTACACACTTCAACAACAAGTTGGTATCATATTGGTACTACTGTGCACTGTGGCAAACAATCGCGTGTGAATAGCGCTAACACGTATTTTTATTAATACAAACAGTAATAACCTTCTATGTTAAAATGTTATTGATTACATATGCAGTTAATATATCTCTTTTCAACAGTTAAGATAACAACAAGTATTCTGACATACGGTCGTTTGTAAGTCAGAAGTAGGTTATGCGTGTGACGTACCTTTTTATAGGGAAATTCGGGCGGTCACACGAAATACATCTTACTAAACACGGGACCCGTACAGAGGCCATGGACCGCACCCCCCTTGCATAGGGGAGGTAAACTGCTTTTCTGAGTCCGCTAAGGTTCCCTGAGGTTAGGTAACAGGGGATGTAGGGCCTTTTCCTCCTCCCATCACCCTCAGTTTAGAGGACTAGGTGATTAAATTATTAATTAAAAACACAACTGTGTCAAAGGCGAGGTTCTATAGCCTCTGGTATGCAGAGCTATTATGTTACTGGATCGTCCTTTGCAGAGGTAATCATTTACCAGATCTTGGAGATAGGGAGTCAGGTACTCGATGGTAAACAAGTGCATCCTTTATGGCTTGCCTTGGCAACGAATTGAAGGCGAACGATGTTTAGGCTTACCTCCAACGACATCCCGATTAACTTGTTTGTCCATCAGCGCAGACGTGAGATAAGCGTTCACCATCGAGCACGCCGGTCGGAAGCCATACTGACTATCCGTGTGTTTGGGTCCCACCAGCAAAAGGTGTATGAAGAGGCACCACTCGCTCGAACAGCTTGCCCACCTCATCCAATAGTCATATAGGCCGGTAATCAGAATGACCATGCAGCCCTTCCTTATACAAAGGAACCGTCCTAGTCAACATCCACATTGCTAGGAACAAACATCTGAGGTCTCACAGAAGGAATAACGCAGATTTTTTTGAGACTAGCCATAAATTTATTTCGACAGTTCGAATGTTGACATGATTGAGTTAACAACACTTTAATGAGTCGAGAATAATCCCCAGAGTATGATTGTATAACCTACGTTGGGAGAAACGTTTTACGTTTCAAGCCAGGATCATTGTACGTGTTTGTATTATGACCGAGGTTCGTAATAGCGAACGAATTTCATTGTACATAGACTTGACTTAATTAAAGAATAATTAAAGAGTTAAGTCAATGTCAAACTTGCTTTCAACGAAATTCGCATTTTACGATTCTAAATTATTAAGACATTAAGCTGTATTGACACAATCATAAAACTGATGTCACTGTATAATCTACTTTCATGCGGATTCCCGTCAACTTGGACCTTCCCCTAGTCTTTCTTGTCTACTTTGATCAAATAACTGTCCAATACACATTAATTCATATGACGTTTAATTTTGACTTCCAATTACAAAAACAGTATAAGTTTGATATTCGGGGTATCGGTACTTCTACATAACTAGAAAAAAGTGATTTAATTGTAAGAGATTTTTCAACAGACTGTCAAAGTGTTGATAATGAATGATACGAGTAGATTTGACAAGAACTATGATGAAAAAAAATACACTTCTTTGCTTATACACACAGGCCTTCTATTGTAGGTTTTTAAGGTTAAGTCGTGTGGTGACGGCGAATAGTATACATATAGCACCCCACCCCAACTTTTCCCGTCGTGGGAGTCGCGGCGACCCGACCGGGGGAACTTTGCACAGGACGGGCAGAGGCGCTCTCTGTGAGTTAAACCACAACACCACTGCGATCACCAATCCGCCTGCCACGCGTGGCGATTATTGGCATTTCCCCACAAATAATCGCGAAAATCATTGGGGGAGGCCCTCGTCTCTTGGTACTGGATATGATTTTATATCTCTCATAAGCGAAAGTGATAGACTCCGGATCGTGTGACCAATCCACCGCCATTTCCGTTGTGCAATCTCCTTCTCAATAGGAATTTGACCGCATTGTACCCATAGGTCCTCGTTCGGCCAGAATACGCGGAGGATCAACCTCAGAGTTTTATTCACGAACACTTGTAATTGGTTCGTGAGATCCTTTGTCACTCTCCACGTCTCAGAGCTGAAGAGTAGAACCGATTTGACGATGGAATTGAAGAGAGAAATCTTTTTGCGCCGCTTCAGGACTTTAGACTCCCACACCGGTATTAATTGAGCAAAGACTGCTTTTTTTATTACCATATCAAATCAAATCAAATACTTTATTTCTTTATCGTTATAAGTGTAATTAGATATACAGTAGTATAACACAAAGCATGATGAAAGTAATTTATGATTTTAAAAACAAAAGTAAACGTCCCTGTTCGAATTAATTTCTTTTACTGGCCAGAAGAACCGGGAAGAAACGGCATCTTTTCATATCGTCAGGGCTTACATCTAAGTAAAGGTACTTAACATAAATATGACTTAATACTAATTTAACAAATGCTTGATGCCCGGATACCATTATTAATTATGAAATAGGGCGGCAAATCGACAGAGGAAGTTGTGCGTGTCCAGTTTTAACAAAACATCGATCACTAATCTAGATATTACTATAATCGAACCTTCCATAGGCATCACCACAATACATGATAAATATAGTATTATCTGTCAGAATAAGGTGACAAGGAAAATGCACACTAATTTTTTTTTAATGGCAGGTAATATGAAATTCAAATTTGGAATGATAAGGTAAAGGTCTTCTTTTATGTGCAATAAACCGGATTATAATTATAAATAGGGAGGTAGGTATATACCAAATAATACAATAGAAGTACAGTTGACAAAAAAGTCATGTATACGTACCTAATACGTTTTGATGAGATTTCTTATGTAACTAAAATGTTAATACGGTACTAATACAGTTTACCAGGCCTTCTTTTCATTATTTGGTTTTAGACTGTATTTCCACGGACTGAGGTTCAAAATAAATGTATGTGTGGGATGTACATTCACTTTGCCAAGTAAGAAGTGTTCTTTCGTGTTTAATGAAATTATTCCTATGAACATAAATACATGATATAAAAATGATCTACCATTTTTAGCCGGCCGTACATTTCAAATACAACAACAAGTGGAAATAATTGTATTTGTGTATGGATGTTTGTAACGAATAAAATAAAAAACTACTGGACAGATTTCGATAATAATTGTTTTTCCATAATAATACTATATTATCCTTGAGTAACTATATTACTTGCAGTACAACTAGTAATTAATACAAATAAGTATATAATTAGGTACCTATCCATCAGAATGTAAATATTTACTTACTTAATTATGGAATAATATTAACATAATAATTACTGTACGTTGCAGTACGTCAAAAAATACAAAATTAATCATGGAATAATGATACATAACACAGTTATTGCAACAGCTGTGCTGGTTTCCACTAAGTACTAATAACTTTAAAATATATAATAATGTTACGCCCGAGGGTCGAGAAACAACGACTAGAATGCCATAAAAGTGCATCGAACGTTTGAGGGGTCTAAAGAACATTCCAGTATCGGTAGTAATAAGTCGGGGCATACAAACCACTACACAGTGCCTATATGCTAACAGATACTCATGGAACCACCTAGAAGTGTCTGTACTTGGATACCTACCACCAAATACTGGAATGTTCCAGAAGAAATAATCAAATAATGTGGTGTGAAAGTACAACTACCTATGACAAACTACTTGTATTCTGTCAGTATAGGTATTCGAATGTAACAGAAAGAGCTCGAGTGTACGGTGAAGTACGCATAGATCATTCCAGTATTCCTGTCGCGGCACACATACCACACGGCACCAACTAAGTTACCCATGTGTGATGGAGATACAAATAGAACCTTCTAGTAGTATCTGTGCTTGGTTACTAGCGACGTCTGAAACGTTTGACTTACCGTTATACCTACTGTTGGCTAGGTATAAACACGCGGCCCGAACGGTTAGGTATCGTATAATATATTTTATTATTACACACATTATTATTATTAGAAGTTTCCACTTGAGAAAATACCTAAACCTACTCGAATATTTTGTATGTGTACAGTGGGTATAAAAAGAGCGACGACGATCGAGTCAGCGAGATAGATTTCAACTAAATTGCGATACAGTGTACATCAAGAGATAAAACTTAAGAGAGGTAACAGTTGTGCGATATGAGGTGTTAATTATCGGTTTTAATGTAACGATTATAATTAGTGTGTGTACTTTATAGTACCGAAATAAAGTGTAATTCTTGATTATCGTAATAGTACAATTTTCTATCGGTA
>SJJU01014045.1:0-10234 GCA_012932125.1 Conopomorpha cramerella
TACTATAGAAAAAAGTGGAGGCAAACGTCACTCAGCACGCAGTATCATAAGAATAAACTAAAAATTATATTACTACCATAATGTCATTAAAATATAAATGCAAATTAAAAGTATCCTAACATCTGAGATAATCACAAAACTAAAATGACTCCCGAGATTTTACTAAAACTAGAAAATCTTAAGAAAATACATAAAAATACACAATGGCACATACAGACATTTCTAAAAAGGTGGGTTTGTATGGCTCTTTCGTTTTGTACTTAAAACAATCACTGGACTGAATTTTACACACAAAATAAAATGTACAATTATAAAATTGGTGGCAAAACTAACTAGAAAAAAATGACCTACCAGTTATAGGCAAACAATTTAATAGAGTGCCCCCGTGGCTCCCAAAAGTATTAAATCATTTTGTGATTTACCTTAATATTAATACTCGCATGTTATATACTTCGCATGCGATTTTTTTATGTATAATTGTTATTGCCTTTGTAGGCTCTCTCCAAGTTGTATACCCGGACTTTCTGTCAAATTGTTTACCTATAGGAGAAAAAGAAAAACAAACATTCGCTATGATAGAATTTCAGAGCTTGACATTAGAAGAACCACGTTAAAGTTCGAATTAAGCACTATATTCAATGTGCCGTAGTAAAACAGTCGATAACACAGATGATTTTCGCCAGTACGATTGGCGGTTGGATCATATACCGTACGAATACGTGTGTTAAGGTTAAAAATTTATAGTTACAAATGTTCTTTTTTCTCCCTTCTCTGTTACACGCCTGTAAGGAATGGGAGCTACGACATTTATTATCGTAACCCTTTAAAACACCCAGGCACGTTAGGTAAATTAATCACTTAGTATATTCAATTAAATTCTAAAAGAGTCTTATAAATACTACCTAATTACACTACAAAGTCTTTATGAATCACCTAACTAGGCAGCAATGTCGCTGTTAGGAAATCTTTGTTTGTTCTACTAAAAATTTGGACCCAGTTTTGAACAAATCATTCTTATTGTGGAAATGATAAAATTACTTAAATGTTCTACTTAAAAAAATGCCTAATCATTTCAAAAGTTAGTAGTATACTAACCCTATGTGACCTAAAAATTCCAATGAGGTTATAACTCAAAGGAGAGGTATGCGATTGTGACAATAAAAGTAATTTAAAAATGATCTTAGTGACTGTTATCGTACTAATAGACGAGTGATCTAAGGAGTATTACGTATTGTTTTAAAACTAAGTGCTAAACTTAGGTACTGTTCTTAAAATTAGATAGAAAAAAAAGATGACTACGTACATAAATATCTACATGTTAATGGAATACCCTTTAGTTTACGGTTAAGATGTGGACATAATTTCATTTTATATGGAATAGAATACACTACAGACTAGAAGGCCGCAATGAGGTCAGAATTACCAGTGGCAAAGCTACCAAATTATGTTGAAAGTATTTTAGTGAAACGCGCACAGAATTATAACTCAATATTGTTCACCGGGTATATAACGTCGAGTAAAATAACAAAGGTAAGCTCGAACTTGTCTGGCTATATTCCCGGTGAACAATATTGAGTTATGTTGAAAGTATCTCAAAATAGTTCAAATACATAGTTTCGATGTAGTAAAAACAATGTGCATAGGGCACTATGTGCAGATGTTACATTCCATTTACTTTTTATGAAATTGTTTAGATTTGCCACTAATAGGTTCATATCTTACTACAATACTTGGTCATACTGAAGATCAAGGAAGTTATCAATGACGTAATTTGGCCGAATTCTAAAGCGATAGGTCAGATACAATATAAATATATATTCTGCAGATATAATACGTTAGAAGGTCGAGGCGGAAGTAGCGGGTCACATTGAGCACAAAATTCTACTGCTTTATTATTCCTCTAAAACCGAATCTTGTCACAACAAGTCGGCCCTATAACCCAGATTCACAGTGCACGCACATATGAAAAGATATATTTTTACACAAGCACAAAGATGTAATGCAATGAGACTCTACCAATTCACTTAATTTGCCATGTCTACAGGTTTATATAACTGTTCACACATTCAGCTATCAAAATGTGATATAATTGTTTATTGACTTATCTCTTTTGAACAGCAAATTTTTATGTATAATTTCCTTATTTCTTTTTACTAAGTATTATACGAATATTATATAAGGGCAGATGTTAGTGCTATTGTAATATGACAACAAGATTATAAGATGAATGCAATTGCCCATCCTGCACAATCAGTACATCAATTCACATGCATCACATCCTGTTCTTTGTTACATTGAATGGGAAAGTCTCCCGATATTTCTCAGATGCACTTGAATTGAATAGTACTGTAACCAAGAGGGCTTTAATTCAGTTATTTTTGTTTGTGAAAAATAAATACTTACCTATGACACTAATTTGTGATCATTATAAAGCTACAAGTGTCTTCAAGTGTCACACATAAAATTTTATTATCTAAGCCCTATTGAATTTAAAATATAGATGGTATTATTATTTTTTGGAATGCTTGGATGAATTGTCTTCTTTTGTCTTTAATGCAAAATATAACATTATTACAAAACATTTTGGTAAAATAAAGCCAGATATCATTTCACAATGTCAACTAATAAAATATAATTACCTACTTCAATAAAACTGCAATGTTGCAAACAATTACAGAAAAATATTTAAAATGAGAAAAATACTCTTGATCCTAACAAATACAATTAAAACTAAATTATTCTAAACATAAAAAAACACATCAGTCTGATCTATATTGATATTAATCTCAATTGTTTTTAAAATTGTCATGAATTAAGTAAAATATTTCACTAGAAATAACTTCAATGCAAAGTACCTAGTTATGTAAGATTCTGCTATATGAGACACAAATTCCAATATATTAAAAGTAAATTGAATTTTGAATGTAAATTATTCGAGTAGCAAATTCCAAGTAACAACTTTGGAATGCTATTATAAAATCACTGGTATGAGTAGAAGTCAAAAGAAACTTATAGAAACCTACGGAGATTTTTCTTGCTTATTTTGGAACCAACCACTGAGGTATTTTTCTTCCTTTTTGATGGACTTGGACCATCAATGTCATATTTTATGCATGACCTACCTGTGTGGCGTGCACATAAGCAGTACTTACAAAACTGCATGGCACATGAACTACTGAAGCACTCAGCCCATTCTTCGCCAGAAGCCTCTTCGGTCACTTTTGCTGGTTGTTTACAGCGTATACACGACAATTGCGAGCGTGAATCAGTAGATGCAGACTGTTGAAGAAATTTTTCAATATAAATGCATGCAGTCACATAAAAAGTAAGTAATAAAAGTACTGTGAAAAAAAGCTATACAACTACACCTGTGGTGTGATCATTAGCCTCATAGGCTAAAGTTTCGGTTTGAATTAACAACTAATTAAGTGCATGTATTACACATGTACATGTAAGACTATAGATAACTGAGCAGATAGATTTTCTTAATAAAGTAGTTATTTTGTAATAGAAATGAGGTAAGTTGTCTTTTACAACCTGTCAAGTTTATTGATTTAAATCACTCACACATTCTTTTATTTACATTACTGTACAGCAAATCTTGAAATCAATAGGTGTCATTGTATAATGGTTTATTGCAGTGTGTTAAATGTTCGAGCTTGTAAATCATTACGAAATTAATCTATATTTACCTTGGTAAATCTTTTAAATTTCATAGTCCTCGGAGTTGTTGGTGGACTTTTTTTGGGAGTTTTACGAACTTGCATTTGACTCACAATATTATGGATATCTTTCAGGGATGATCCTTGGTCTTTTACTTTTGTATTGGCTTTATCATGTTCCTCAACAGAGAAATTCACTTTCCTGTTTTCATGATTCTCCTTTGTGTCATTGATAAAGTGCATGAACTCACATTTCCTTACTTTAGCTTCAGTTTCATTCTCACACACCTGTAACCAAGTTGAGCTCACTTGGCTAAAATTGTACACATCCTTATTTGATAAATAACTAAGGATTTTAGTAATGGCAGGTAATTGGCCTTGTTTGTACAAAGCCTCTACAATATCAACTTTTTTCTCAGGCTTGAATATAGTTCTTGCAGCTTTTGGTTGAACTCTTTTTACTTCTTGTGTCTCTCCAGGCAGTAGATTATTTGAAAAGCTTAGTTTCTTTGCAGATCTTCTTGGAGGACATACCAAGTTGTTGATAGCCCTCAGAGGGCTAGACAATAAACTATCCTCAATACAGCTTGATGTGGTGACATTAGTGTTAAAGCAGACCTTTTTGATAGGTGTTGTAGGGTATGACAGGTGTAAGAATTCACTTTGATACAATGATGGGCTAGTATCTATTTCATCCACTCGCAGCCTTTGAATGCCTCCTGCTATTACACTGGTTGGGGTTTGTGTCATGTAAAAACTATCATTATACTGATCATCTTCAACATAAGGTCGTTTTATACCTTTGCGCTTGGGAGACTGTAAGATACTTTCACATTTTGGCGCAATTGGTGTACTCTTGAAACGCCTGTATTTTCGCGCATAATTTTTCTTGGCCGTCGATTCAAGGATATCAGCGGTGAAATCTTTTATATTGTAAGGATCTATGTTTTCGCTAGATATTTCAGACAACTCCAAGGTTCCTGGTGTATACGATGTATGATATCCACTGTCTTCGGAACGCCAATACCTGCCCATTGACTGGGCAGGCGTTACTGGGTGCATTATATCGGATTGAATATTCATTGTAAGACTGGTATTCACTTTGCTTTAATTACTGTATAGATGTAAGCTTTTGAAAACTGGAAACTATCCACAACACCCAACAATGCCATGTTCTTTATCAACACGCTTCCTCTACATTTTTTGTTTTCGGAAATCTAGTGACTTCCCATTGGATTATTCATTAGATAACCAAAATCTTCTAATCAACACAGACACAGTATTTATTCTATTATTTCACGCAGGTACTTAATTTATTTAGTAGAAAGAAGTAACAAACACCAAAGTACGCTCTCAGGAAATGAACTTATTCACAAACTATATTTAGTGGTTCTGACCTCGGACGTACAGACGGCAATCTTCAAACACAAAAGATGGACGCAAATTATGTTTTTTTTTAATCAAGAACCTCGTTTGATTTTTTAAAATTTGCGTGCTTAGATTGAAGAGTGATTGAGCCAAAGGTTTACCCTGCGTTGTTCTACGTATAATTATCTTGAATATCATTTAAATTGGGATATTATTGTTATTACCCCCTTTATTATAAATAAAACAAATAAGTATTTGGCAATTTTTTTATTTTTGCACTTCTTTAGAAATTTTAAGTACGCTTTTTTTTGCATTGGTGACAATTTATTAAAAATTATTCGGGAAATGTCCGTGCCTTTTAAAATCTTATTAATTGTTGCACACCAGTTATGGATTTGCAGTTTTGTGCATATATTAACAAAATTTGCTGACATTGCAGAGCCATGAGTCCGACAGGTAAGGAAATCGAATGAGTACCTGGAAGTCACATAACTTTTTATTTTCTGAAGAACATTATATTCATGTGCTTTTGCTTCCAAGTACTCATTCACAGTGTCCATTATAAAGCTAAATGCTCTTACAGCTTGTTCAGATGGGTAGCGTAAACTTTTTTTTGTTTTATTATATTCTCTTATACTTATCCATTGATGAATGGGGGACTCATCGGTTGTGGTAAGATTTCTTACACATTCTCTACATGCCTTTCTGTTAATTAATTTACGTACTACCCATCCTGCTGTGTATGCTCGTGAATTGACACTTATCTTTTCCTGTCGGGCTAAGACTCTCAATGCATTGGTATTAATTTGTGCATCGGGATGATGTGGCATTTTATTATTATTAGTTTCCACCTCGATGTGGTGTAATGGTGCCTCAAACAAGCACTTTAAATTTAAAATTTGCTCAGCCACATCATCCTCACAATTAAAAGATTTTTGGTGAAAATGGAGGAACCGGGTAAGCAACAATGATTTAAAAGTATTTTTAAAGCACTCACTGTCAGGGACATTTTGCCTAAAATTGTAGGCCCTTACTTGACCAAAAAAGTTCTCAATGGGGTCAGAGTTAAAATATCGGGGTCTCATTACCTTAACCCCGATCTTGCTGAAAAGACCCCACAGTCTCAAATAACTTTTCAAAGTTGTTACCCAGTTCCTCAGTGTCGGCACAGACTTTGCGTTTCCCTGTTTATCAATAAATTGGATATTTGATATATTTTGAATAGCTTCCCTCCAGAAAGATACGTGGGAGCTATTCTCGGTGACGGCTCTTCGAAGGGTCTTCCCTCGCTTTTTTGGGAGCAGTGCAGCTCCATTGACACTGTCGAAGAGGTCATCGAAAAAGTTGATGATCTCCGCAGTATTCGTCATAGTCTTGCTCACGGGTGTATTATTTTCATCCGCATAAGTAGCTGAAATATTTTAATTTAATTAAAACAATATATCTTTGACAAACTGCTAACATACTGGACAGATATCAAATTTCTACTGTTTCCGAGAGTCCGCATTGCGAGTGCTAGTTATTACGTGATGTTATAGTTAATAAGTGACATGACATGTCAATTGTGGAAAAAAATAACTAAAATCCTATTTGCTAGGTGTTAAATAATAAAACTCAATTAGGGTGAAGTTCAAGATGCGTGCAATTGGAGAGGCCTATGTCCAGCAGTGGACAAGTATGGGCTGGTGATGATGATGATGATGAAGGGTGAAGTTTTATTACAACGGTTCAATTTGGTTGGTTGCAATGGTTTCTTACCAGTGACTGACCTCAACTTTATTACAGCAGATTGGGTGAAAAGTAAACATGGTACTTACAAAATCGAGCTGTATATGACAATGCAGCAGCAACCTTTTTGCTCAATACTTGGACGCAGTTTTTCACCTGTAATAAATGTTTTCAACTTAAATTATTTATAAACTTGACACAGACAAATAAATTTGTATGTCCAGATAACTTTATTTTATAAAATAATATGTTTTAGCCTCGATTTTGTTGACTGCCAATTGTGACTGAAATGTTTGAGAGACACTCCACCTCTCTCAAACATTACTACTAATTAGACTACTAAAGCAAATTCAAGTACTCCACTTTAACACTACCAATTGACATTGGTATAATTATAACTCTTCTACACTACTCTACCCATTTACAGCACCCTTTATGCATAGAATTCATAATACCTTCATTTTTTTTATTTTTGAGGGCAGTATATGTTCGTCGTTTAGTCTGTGCAGCAGTCTCGAGTCTGCATGTTTGCAGTCAGCATTGTATACATCAACAATGTCTTGCCATTGTGCTATTTTGCCATCAAACTTTATATTTTTGGTTAAAAAGTTATTCCGTAGACCTTTAATTAAGTGTGACGGGTCATATATTATCGACAGTTTCGTTTTGTTGATGACAACAACACCACCATCTTCAATTTCTTCTGTAAAAGAATAAAACATAATATTTACTATCTTTGAAGCCTGTAATGATTTCTCAGTCCTTATGCATGTAGATTAAATATACATATATACCTGTGGTCAAAACAGTATTCTTGTTTCTTTTCTCCTTCTGCTTCAAATCATTAATGGCTGCTTGAAAAGCTGAGCCTTGATCACAAATAACTGCTATGGGTTTTAACCCAGTTTCTGTGACTGCCCTTACAATATTTTCGAGAATATCTACCAGCTGTTTTCTTGTAGTAGCACCTTCACAGAAATAAAAGGCGATAGGTTGTTGCCATTTATAAATAGCGCCACGCAGTAAAAATACAAGGGCATGATCCGCAAACTTGAGCTCCCTTTTGTTCAAATGCACAAACCCACTAATATTCTGGTGCTTCAAATTGACAGATGTATCTATTGACATTTCATCAAAAACAATTGAGCAGTGTTTTTTCATGTTATCCCATTTATGGACCTGAAAAGGTAAGATTTTTAAGCTTTATAATACTAACTAGCTTTTTCATATTTAGAAAAAATGTAATAATCAGACAATAATTGTTTAAAACAACAAATTTTTAAGAAATAATCACCTGTTTTTTAAGGACATCAAAAATTTGTTCATTGATTCCCACATCCACATTCAGCTTGCTAATAAACTTGTTCAAAGTTGTTTTCGATGGGAGAACAAAAATCTTCCTGAGAAATTTATATGATTTTGGGCTTTGCTTCATTATAGCCAGGGATAGCACTTTTTCTTCATCATTGAACCTTCTGCCCTGTTGTTTTTTTCCACATTGATTGATTTGCATCATAATTAATGTTTTTGCATAGGGGCTGACTTTGGACATCATTTTTTCTAAAATATTGTTTTTTACAAACTTCATGGCATCTTTAGCCCTTTTTGCTGCATTCAAACATCTTGTGGCCTTTTTATATTGTTTGTAAATAAATTTACAAGAGGAGTCTAATTGTGCTAAACTCTTCACACATCTTTTTCTTCTGGTATTGTAGACAGTTCTTGTAGTAGCTAGAAAATAAGTAGTGGATAGGTTAAATAAATATGATTTATTCCAGGAGAGTCTGAGCAATAATACACTTCCAGCACTTTTCAATTTTGTTTCATAATACATAATCCATAGAGGTTCATGTGAGGAAATATTGATATCATGTCAAATTGAAAAGTGCAGGTAGTGTATCACTCAGACATAACACAACTATACAATTATTTTTCTGTCGAAATATATTTTTACCTGATGTACTAGGATTTTGTATCTGATTTTCAATTGTTGAGAGTGGCAAGCTGTGCTCTGTAAGAAAATTTGGTATATGTTGAAAAATATAGGAAATACAATTAACAAGAAATATAATTTTAGAGTTATGATCATCCTGATGTATGTTTTCACTTGAGTAATATCCCTTTCCCCTTTGTTAAGTACACTTTGGGCTTTAAAACAGAGTGCTAAACAGAGCACACACAACTTTGCATTTTTGGGAAAGTGTAGATTTACATGTCATAATCTCTCTTGGTTCTAGCCATTGACCATACTTATAAACAAAGTTTTTACAATACCTGCTATATAAGAGACTTTTTCAATTGTCTTGCTTTCTGAATTACTTGTAGTAGTTTCCACTGAAGAGGGCAACCAAGCAAGTTCACATCTGAAAGCAATTAAAATTATTTAAAACACCTGAATATTTATTATATTTATCATCAAAAGCCATATGACACCTATAGGTGGATGAAGGCCTCCCACAATGACATTCACCATAAGGGGTTAAATGCTCATAATTGCCACCCTTTGCAGGTAAAATATGGTTTCAAACACAACAAATTAACATAATAATACAATATTATACAATAGGTACATAATATTTTATTCCAACATAAAAAGTGGAAAGTGGTATCTCTTTTTATACAAGATTAAAATTAAATATTATTATACTCTCTTGGTATTATAATGACATTATACAAGTTACTCACCAGTTGTTTTTTGCCTTTTGTTTGATTCAATCAATGGGGATGTAGCATATGTGTGTTCTGAATGACTCCTTTTTTTTGTATATGAATGGTCTCCAGTTGGGTCAACATTTTCTATAAAATATAATTTAAGTTAGTAAGCACATAAATAATTATGATGCAAAAAAGTTTTGAAATCGGATTGATACAAAATGTATATAGGGATATTTTAACATAAATAATTTTGCAGAAAAAACACATTATTATTACCTGCATTTTCAGGAATTCCTGTAGTAATTTCTTGACAAGTAAACAAACTGGGATATGCAGAGATTATTAGCCGCATTTTGGAAGTTACGAAACGCTTTTCAAAATGTTTGTGACATACAAACGTATTTCTCAGTTCCGATGTAGTTGCATTGTTTATTTTGAGGCACTTCAACCACTTTATGCGTCTCTGCTCTGATGATGGAAGTTGGTGCAATTTAACGTCCTGTCGTAAACTCCCGCACCCACGTACACAACACACATTAAACATTGTAAAATGCTTGGAATTTCGGAGGATTTCGGAGGTAAACTCGACGAACATCAACTCAACGAAGGCAATCTATGATCGCTATAGGCACTAATTATCTGTTTGGACTTTCGGAGGATTTCGGAGGCAAGCTCGACGAACATCAACTCAACGGAAGTCAAAACAGAATGAAGTGAAATAATTGACAAGACAAAACAAAATGGCGACAGCCACAAAAAAAAAAAAAATGTCATGCTTTGTTCTTGATACGGTCGCTTCAAAGAGTTTGAAGATTGAACCC
>SJJU01014046.1:0-20874 GCA_012932125.1 Conopomorpha cramerella
TAAGTAAAACTGTATTCACTAAAAAGTTTATAAAATGAACACAAAACAGTTTAAAGTAGGTGCACAACGTTTCACTTGAAACTTTTCTAAAAGTTCGCAGCTACAACGCCATCTGTTGTACCGAAACATAAATCATAAGTTTTTAAGAGTTTCATTACTTCCTGCTTTGTAGAGCAACTTCTAACCGATAAAATGTATCATCTTGTTACTATTATTACGAAATCACATTGCACCTGGAACTTTTTATGAACATTTTCTTACAAATTGCTGGAGTCGTATTTTTATTAACACTTTAAACGAGGACGATTATAAACTAAATGCAATCCCAAGACAGTCAAAATCACACACGGATACCCCAACAATCTTCACGTTCACCACAAAAAATCAAGTAAACGCGCATGTCTCCATGGGATGTACGCTAAATCCTTTGTCCTTGACTCAACACTGAAATATCCCAAACATGAGCTATAAGATTGCTTTATCTCTTGTCACAGAGTTACCGAGGCCGAAAGCCCCTAGGCACGACGGGTATCCCCGGAGCGCCGGGCATTGCCGGAGTACCAGGTCTAAGCCCGGGAGTGCCCGCGGCCGCGTCACCGAGCCCCGCGCCCAACGCCCCCGCAGCCCCCAGCCCCGCACCAGCTACAGTGCCCAGCATGAAGCAGGAACATCCCTCGCAGCCCATGGTGAGCCTTTATTCTCTTCGGAATTTAAATTGGAAATATTTGTGCGAAGGACAAAATTCTTATGAAATCCGCATACCACAAGTAGTGTAAACGCTATACACGGCGATAGGCTCACCCCCTGTCACGTTGGGATAAATACGTCTAGCCATTTATAAGTGAAAAATCCATAAATCAAGTCTATAGTACTTTTAATAGAGTACATTCAATGACACATATCATCTGTTTGCAAAATGTACCTATATTAGAATGCATTTTGACGAAACTTGGCGTGGAGATAGAATAGGATATATTTTTTCCCGAAATTCCCACGGGGAAATTAATGGGAGAAGACCGCGCGTAACAACTGCGACGGAGCTAGTATTTTATAATCCCTAGTAAGCAGATAGTTTCCAAATTTGTCCTACTCAAACAATTCCTTCAACACTGGAAGTTTCCAATCATATTAAAGCCTTTCAGAGCCAGAACCTCAGACACTAGAAAGATTAAAAACATTAATCCACAAGCTTATTCATTAACGTATTTTAATGTTGCACTAACATAGATGAACTTTCTGTATCCGCTACATGTTTTCATTACAGTTGGTAGGTAATGTTTACGAAAACTTTTTAATGTATTCACTAAGTAATAAGAGTTTGGCTCAGTACGCCGCATTAATAACGCCCTTTGTTTGAAAATGTTCACTTCAGCTATAACAATGTGCTAGAGATAACCTTGTAGTATATTAGGTACGCTAACTATGAAATAATGTATTTGAGAAAATCCTCAGCGGACTAACAAATTTCGGGCCACGGCTTCAAATAAGTTATTATTATTACTGGTCATTAATTTAAATGGCAATATATTACTAGAGAGCTGAAATATCCCCAAAGGTATGCAAACGGATATTAATTGATTCGCAAACTTTATTCAATAGCCCAATAGGTAAACTATCGCCATAATTTAAACGGGACAGCACAATAGAATTATGTATGTTTACTTTACCGCCAAACACCTGTAATATTTGTGTATACAATTTTTGGTTTTACTATCTCATACATCATCCTGAACGTAAATCGGGGTCAAGTTTACATAACGTTTCATGAATGCAATTTATGATAGGTTTTATTTTGTTTCTGACATACATTTCGTGAGATTTTAAGTACGTCAAAATAGGATTGAAAATCTTTGAAATCTTGCGCATTACATAATAATATTGGAGTGATGTAAAACAATTGACGATAAGGGACCGACAAATCAACATAATGAGTGGATTTCAAACGATTGAGGCCGAGGTTGGGGCATTGTTTGCAACATCACAGAGCTCGTGTAAACTGTCCCAACGTGACACAAGGTCAAGCTGACCTAAAACCCTGGCCCGATGTTTACTCAACAAATACATAAAGCAAAATTACTTATGATTTACAAATAAGCTAATGTGCTCGTTATTATGTTTCAGGCACCGATGCCTTTCTACGCTGGCGATCCGAACCGGTTCACGACGTGGCAAGCAGATCCTACACAAGGTATGTGTTGCGTCATTAGAAATGTTGTAACTTTACTCTGTCAAAGTTTACCTGGAAAATTTAACGTCGTGGTTTCTTTCCGCAGGTTGGCAGAACCAGTTTATCCAACAGTTACCAACGCAGACTGGTCAAACAACACTGGACTACCAGGGCAACCACACGACAGCATACGCCACCTCACCGTACCAGGCTAACACCACATACACTGTCCAAAATGTAGCAACAACATTCGATGCTACGAATAACACCTACTATCAGACGGGAGTGCAGGCCGTACCGACGCAGAGACCGCCATCCAACCGAGGATCGTACACACCAGTACCATCGCCACGAGGCCCACAGCATTACACGACGGAGTACCAACAGCAGTACGCACAGGCGACAACGCCTGGAGCGAACTCAGCAAACGATTCACGTCCCGCATCAGCAGCGTCCTACCAAAACTCTGTACCAACCACCGCCGCTCCAGTATACACAGTGAGCCAGCAAAACTCGTACGAGCACACCGATGAATCGTATAATGGCGAGAATGGTACAGGCGATAACCACAGCAGTGAAGGAGAAAGACAAAACGATAACACCACAAACGGACAGAGTTCGGGAAACGCCGAGCCTGGGTACCTGTCGGGGAGCAGCGGTCCGCGAGCTTCACTCGATTGTAGCGGGTACTCGGGCGCTTTCAACAGCGGACATAACGTGCAACAACAACAACAACAGCAGTACAGGGAGAACGGTACGCACGAACAGAATGAATGGCAACAGAGGCAGTGGCAACAGCGAATGCAAAATCAACAGATGCAAAACCAACAACAGCAAATGCAGCAACAACAGCAGATGCAGAATCAACAACAACAACAGCTGCAACAGCAACAAATGCAGAGCCAGCAACAGCAGCAGCAAATGCAAAACCAACAACAGCAATTGCAGAATCAACAGCAGCAAATGCAAAACCAGCAAATGCAGCAGAGGCAGGAAGAGGCTGAAGCACAACAAATGTTCTCGCAATCGGACAGGGTCAACTTAAATTCTAGACTGAAAACCATGATATTAAATAAACAGAATCATACCAGGGATGGTACTAACACACCACCAGATAAAGGAGATCCTGGTGAAGGACCCCCCCGGCTCGACGAACGAAGCAAGATAGCCACCTCCGCCGTGGGAGATGACCGAAATACTACCGGTCATTTTTTATCGTATAGCCACCATCTCCGAGATAATTACCGCATAGGCGATCAAGTGACATACTCGGTCGCTGGTAATTATGCACAAAACGCCACGGGTAACACCGCAGGCGAATTCGGAGGTGGTGGCCACCACGTATGGGAGGGGGGAACTGGGACGCAAATTCCCGGTTATGAAAAGCATACTTCGTCTGCCAACACAACGAAGATTCCTCAAAAGTTACCATCTTATGCTGATATGAGAGCTGGCCAATACGCTGGCTATACCAACGTTCAATACGAAGCGCAAAGATATGCAGAAATATATAGTAGTGATAGTTTAAGTTATAATAATCAGCAGGATAGTAAAGATTTTCAGTCAAAAATGCTTATTGGACCAGTATCTGAAATGAATCAACATAATAACACGCCGTCGAAGGACACTACAGCACAAAGCAGATCTTACGATCCATACGATCCCAAATTCCGAAATATTTCTGGGACTTTAGTGCCGAAACTAGAAGCACCTGATCCTTACCAATATCCCAAAGATGATAGATTAATAAAAAATGAACCGCCTAAATCTGTTAATCCAAATGCAGGGGCTCCACATCAAAACACATACAGAGATTATCAACACGGAATGATTGCCAGACCCAATACTGTTCTTCCACCAATATCGACAATCAAACAAGAGAATTATTTGCTCAAAATACCACAAACTGGTTTCCAGAACTTCCAGAGTGGGCAACAAACGTATGATCGATTGCCTGAGCAACCGAGCACTGTAGGCTTCCAAAGATACAACAAAAATGCAGTGAACGAATCCCGAAAAGATGCCGAAAGTGCTAATACTGCTTCAGATCCAAAGCCACCCTATTACATTGAACAAATAAAATCTGAACACTCGCCGCCTGGGCATAAAATCTACAAAAGCAATTTTTATCGCAGTGAACCTTATCTGTTTGCTGGTGACGGAGGTCCGGGAGTTATAAAGAATGAAGTCGGTTACTCTTGCTGTCGACAAGGCTCAACAACAAAGCCTCCGCCCGAGCACCTAAGAGATGGAGCGTGTGCAGGACTTCAAACAAAAGATGAAGTACTTGAAGATGACCCAGACGAGAAAGCAGACCCCAAAAATCCTCAATCGAAACCGGGTACTCCCGTCACACCGGACCCAAAATTGCAAAAGGAACCGAACCAATTCAATTATTCAAGGGAATATTTAGAAAATCTAGAAAAACTGAAGAATAATTCAAGAACAGAGGTTCCGGATTGCAACTGCTTCCCGGCCGACAAGAACCCTCCGGAGCCTGGCAGTTACTATACACATTTGGGTAAGTTTTATCTAAACAATGTAAAAATATGTTTTACATCTATACCACATATACTCGTATGTACATTCAAGTCAAGTTCAAGTCAGAAGATAACTATCATCACGTGAATTATTCATAATGACATGAATCATACTTAAAAAATACCTCCATATCTATCAGGTGCCGCATCTTCGTTGGGCGAGTTACGAAAAGAGCTTGAAGCAAGAACTGGACTGACGAGTAAAGAACTTAGAATTGAAAAAATATGCTACACCGGGAAAGAGGGCAAGACCGCCCAGGGCTGCCCAATGGCAAAGTGGGTGAGTGTATGGATCCAACTTGTAACTAACTTCCAAACACTGAATTCTACCTCGAATATAAATATTTAAGACATGCTCTTTACTTTACACTAAGCATCATAATTGTTCCCATCCATAAGTTAAGATTTCTTACATTTAGATCATTTACATGCCCTATTGTGCAGTCTCCACCTCTCATTTAGAAAACTTTGTTACTAACTAAAGCTTCCGTTTCCAGGTGATCCGTCGTTCCAATCACACCGAGAAAGTGTTAGTTGTTGTAAAGTGTCGCAACGGTCATAGATGTTCTACAACGTGGATAGTGGTGTGCCTAGTCGCCTGGGAAGGCATCCCGCAGTCGGAGGCAGACCTCGACTATACGCTGCTGTCACACAAACTGAACAGATACGGCCTCCCAACCACGCGTCGCTGCGCAACTAATGAAAACAGGACATGTGCTTGTCAAGGTAATATCTTAAATCCAACATTATAACAAAATACAAGTCTCTATGTACCACTCTGGGAGGCAGGATAGACTTATTTGTTGGCGACACTTATCAAAGTGCAATATAAAGTATTAAGATGTATACCTAATTTAAATTTTAGTCAACGTGTTTACTACGAAAAAGTTTCAAGGATGTTTGCATAATCTCGTTGAATAGTAATTAAGGAGCAATTTAAATATGCTGAGCATCCTATTATATGAAATAATAGGATAAGTATCGATAATTGGGCTTAAACTAATGTGGCTTCATTCAAAATACTCTAGCACTGCAATGAAAGCCAATCGCTCGAAGCTAGTCAGAGTTTAACGTTATTTGACATATTTTATGCCACCTATTATAAAAATTTCTTTGTTTTTAGGTTTGGATCCAGAATCGTGTGGTGCGTCCTACAGTTTCGGATGCTCCTGGTCCATGTACTACAATGGATGCAAATACGCCCGTTCGAAAACCGTCAGAAAGTTTCGTCTTTCTGTAAAATCTGAGGAGAGCGAGATAGAGGAGCGCGTACACGTTCTGGCAACATTGCTCAGTCCACTCTACATGAACCTGGCGCCAAAGTCCTTCGAAAATCAGTGTCAATTCGAAAAAGAAGCATCTGATTGCCGTCTGGGATTCAAAGTGGGAAGACCTTTTTCAGGTACGTATAAGTCTATTTTTAGTACCGAATCTCTTTCGAAATCATTCAAACAAGACTATCCTATACATTCTATACTACGTAGAGTAGAGTTTTGTCATCCATACATATTTACCCCAATCCTTTTTTCAGGCGTGACAGCATGTATAGACTTCTGCGCACACGCACACCGGGACTTGCACAACATGAACAACGGCTGCACGGCGGTAGTGACACTAGCTAAGCACCGCGGCCTCACACGGGCGCAAGACGAACAATTCCACGTGTTGCCACTGTATGTGCTGGACAATACTGACGAGTTCGGAAGCAAAGAAGGTCAAGAGGAAAAGATCAAGAACGGCGCGCTCGAGATATTGGACAAGTGAGTGGTCGTGTACCGTACCATGTTCAGTAAGATTCGCCAGTAATTAGAAAACACACTATTTCTTTAGAAGCAGCCGTTGCTCAACGATTATCGAAATTAATTAACACTGGCGCGGTCAAAAAGTAGAAGTGGCCTTTGGTTAGATGGACGCCAAAAAGTATCTTCTTCGACCCCTTCAGACAGCGCGTTAAACTGCATGTTCCTGTTATTTTGGCTGCAGTTATTAATTCTAATTAGAGGGTTTCTAGTGTCGCCCCCAATTCAGTCAAAGATAGTAAAAATGTTTTTAAGTTAAATTATGTGTTTCTAATAAAATGTGTTTCTTTTACAGATATCCAATGGAAGTGCGTGTGCGGTCAGTCCCACTGCAGCCCTGCAGACGTCATGGTAAGAAGCGCAAAGAAGAAGACACTACAGACTCTAACAACACGTCAACTGGTACCACCAACTCCCAACAAAGCCCAGGCTCCAACCAAAAGAAGACCACGAACTGCAACGGAGCACGGACACCTCAACCAGATTCGAGGAACAATGCAAGTCCTAGAAGTCAGAACAGCGCTTCACCCAGGGCTCTCACGCCCGCAATCAACCAAAACACACCTTTCAATAACTCACCGCATTATAACTCAGCGTTTGTAAATCCAAACATGCATTCAAACCCCACTCTTATGAATCCAAACCTCGGGAATCCAGCTCTCCTCGACATGGCATCCATGATTGACAACTTCACAGATGCTCAGCTCCAGAGTAACCAAATATCAAGTACTGTACTCGATTCTCCATACAATACTTACAACGATCCAGCATTTAATTTGCATCATCAAAATGCATATTACAACGCCAGTCGAGTTTCGCCTCTGGTCGAAGGCAATCCGTGCCAAAATCCAAACCAACTTCCAAGTTTTGCTGCTGGTCTGCAGAAAAGGACAGATCAAAGCTTTGTAAGTAACGCCGCACCTAACGCAACAGAAACCAACAGGATGGAGAATGGCAATCAGAACCAATGGGCGGAGTTTGCAAATACAGAAATGTTTAACAATGTAGTAAAAGAAGATCCCGATTCGACCACAGCTCTTCTAAATAATTATTCCAGTCCTGATTCGAGTAGAAGTGAAAATAATGGTGATCAGACAGGAACAACAGCGAAAGCATCTGCTGAAATAGATAAGCAAAGTTTGACGCTACCAGATTTTGACATGCCGAATTCACCAAGGTTGACAGAAATCTCACAAAAATCGCAGAGCACTCCAGAGTCACCAGCTTCTACGGCTGTTCAAGATTTGAAATCACCCAATATTACTAATGATACCTCAGATAGACAAAGTGTATGGAAGTCACCGGAACCCAAAAATCTAGACTCAATCAATGGAAAACATAATGATAATAGCAATGTCGTAGATGAAAATGCTTTGTTCAGGGTGCCAAAAGCACGACCTCCATCAAGGTCAAACCACAGCAGTGGACTCGAAAATACGGAAAATTCAACATTTTTGAAACCTTATCCACCTTCGGATAGATCGTACCTTAACCAAGGGTATGACAACAGAAGTCCATACGATGCACGACATTCCACTCCAGTAACTCCAAATACACAGACACCAGCATCAAACTTTACAATTAGTCACGATTTCAATCAGCCTACAGCGGCTGCCAAACCAGAATTCACTGGAAGCAATTTCCAAGCTGTAAATCAGAATACGTATACGAGTCAATCTCCCAACATTCAAGGTTACGGAAACTATCCGCAAATGACGAACGCGTACCCTTTCACGTCAGCACCGTATGGTCATTTTAATCCATATGAAAATTCTTATAACGACTATAACAGTCTGGCTTATTACAACGCGGAGAAATATAAACGGGAGGAGCTGATAAGAAACTCACACTGTTACAATTCTTACGGATATCAGTACAATCCGAATTTCTCGCCTAATTTCTACCAGAATCCTAGTCCTAACTGGTGCCAATCTTCACCGAATTGGTGTCTTTACCCACCAGCTTTCTCTATACCATACCCACCGGAGCCGCCCAAAGCGGAGCCTATAGGCGAAGTCACAGAGTTTTCAGATAATTTAGATTGCTTCAAAGATAGCCAAATGGGTGGAGTTGCTATAGCACTTGGTCATGGCAGCGTGCTCTTCGAATGCGCTAAACACGAGATGCACTCGACGACAGCTGTCAAAAATCCCAACCGAGTGAATCCGACGAGAATATCTTTAGTATTCTATCAGCACCGTAACTTAAATCGACCGAAACACGGCTTAGAAGAATGGGAAGAAAAGATGCGATTGAAGAAGCTCGGTTTGAATCCATCAACACCGTCGACACCCGGAACTAATTCCAACACAGTATCACCGGCTTCCACGCCCGGGTTGGACCGACAAACGCCCAGTGACAAATGGAAGAACAATGAGAAGTCATTGCCCGGAGGCTACCCTACTTTGTCAGCTCTAGTGGAAGCAACAAACGCTGGAAAGAAAAGGGGTCAAATATTGATGCGAACGGAGACACACACGACAATGTCGTGGACGACTCTGTTCCCCATGCACCCGTGCACTGTAACTGGCCCGTATCAAGAATCGGCCACCTGACGCCGGTCTTCCAAAGCACAATACTCTTCCAAACAGTAGTCAAACAATAACTATTGTAGCCTGCTATGTGTTTTAGAATAGTAGGTAACAAATTATGGAGCTTTTTGCGAATATAGTTCCTTCCCAATTCATAATGACTGGTCCAATGTTTTATTCTTTCAGTATCAATTATTGCATTTAACTTATTATTATTATTATTGGAATTGAATACGATTTATTGTAGTGCCGCGTTATAGTCGCCACAATTTTTATAGTGAACGTGTACCGAGTGAGTTTTTAATCAAAGATATTAATTTAAGTTAGTAGTGTTAAAGCTTTTCAACTAGTCTTACGTTAGTGTGGGTATTTGTATCGGCGGCCGCGTCGCTCGTACTTTTTGTATATTTTTTTTCTGGTTTCTTTAGTCTGTTTCAAGTTATTTTAATAGTACCTTTTTTTATTCTTAAGTTTTGTAAAAAGCAATCTCGTTACTGATTTATCTGCATATTTTGTAAACGTTTCTATGGTAACGTACCTATGTAATAATTAACGAATGAAAATGATCTCATAAACTACTAACCTACAATATAAAAAAGAAAAAAATCAGGACAAAAGTACAAAAATTACATTTCCAATCAAAAACAGTTATAGCCGGAAGCGGGGCTTCAATACGAACTTGTTTTCAAATTATTTTTGTACCTTTGTTTGACTTAATTGTTTGACAATATTCTTTGATGATATTTTTTTTACTTTCATTATTTATGGAAAAAAAATTGGCATTACCATTTTTTTATTATGACAAAAGTTTAAATCATGTCGTAGTACATCAACACATCAGCGATGTGTGTGCTTTTATATATGATAAGATGTGTGTAATTTTAACTTTTTAGACTATTTAACTTATTTATACGTATTGCTTCAATTTATTATTATAAACTTTTCTTTGTAATTGTTTAAGCGTAAAGGTAGACGTTAATATTTTATATATTACCTTTACAATGTCTCGCAGTTGTTTTGACAAGTGTTTTTACTTACGTAAAAGAAAAGCCTTCTTTATTTTCAAAACGAGTGCCTGTAAGTTTTTGCTTGTTTCGATGAATTTTTTAAACGAGTTTTATGTGAATTTTACGAGAATGTGACCTTATAATCAATAAAAAAAAATGTAAGCAATTCACTAAACTTGTTAGGCTCGTGTTCATGAAATTCAGAAAATTAATTCTAAATTTGTATAGAAATAGGACCGTCGTGGATAAAAAAAAAGAAAATTAATACGATATAATGTAAAAGCTACGTGTAAGATAGTATGTTATGCAGACGCTTCAGGCATCGGACAGATATAAAGTAGGCATTGATATTGAAAAAAAAAAAAGATATGAAACATACTGATGAATAGTTATTAATAATATATGAACTAGCGTAAGAAAAGTTTGTTTTAAAGATTAAACTATTGATATAGTTTATATTTTTTACGTGTACGTATTTATTGAATGGTAAATTTATTGGGACGAACGTGAAATTATTTATAGGTGGAAAAAGTTTTGATGTCAAAACTTATAAAAATTAAGCAATAATAGGCGTCGGAGGTCTATGTACATTTTAAACGTCGTAGGTGTGAAAAAAATTAAATTTAAAGATGAGAAAAAAAATTAAACGATAAAAAACGAATGGTGCGATACTTTCGTCTGTCATAATGAGTGAACGTTTATTTAATTTTTTTGGATACGCATATTTTTGCCTGTTCTTGTATTCTTGATAATGTGAATTATGAAAACATTGGCCAAATACCATTCAAGTTTTGCCATTCATACGAGTACTTTTGTAGTCACTACTATTTAATTTTATTTTTCTAGTAACCACCCCAGTTAGAGAAAACATATCAGAAGCAATCACAGTGTAATTTACGTAGTAATAAAAATCCCCTCATGAAGATGAAAAAAATGTGATGTTTCTTGACGTGAGCAATAAATAACAATTGTTTTTTAATCATAATAATAATGGTGAACACTTCATTTGATAGTGATTTATGGCCTTTTTCTGATGTGCCGCTTTATATTAGATGTCACACTAGGAACCTGTGATAATATGTGTTTGGATATCCGCCCCTCCCCTTCTAAGGAACGTTCGTTGACGTCAACAGTACCTAAACATGGTATATATGAAAAAAACTAATAATAATAAAAATAAAAGACGTAATGTGTATGCTCTGTGTGTGCCCTTATATTTAAGTTCTCGAAATATTTAACATGCCACATACCAAATAGAACTTTAGATGGGTAATTTGCGACCAAAAAATCTTTTTTTTAGTTCCCAACTTTCAGCTTAGCAATTGACTTCTCTTATTTAAGTTAAACTTTGACAATTATTACCAATGTGGAGTTATAGGTTTTACTTTTAGTCTCGCTAACTAAGTGATTTGTATTAAGTATTTTTTTTTTGTTTGTTTTTAAGTTAAAAAAATGATGAAATGTGTAATGATATTTTTATTGTCTTCTGCCAAAACAAAAAGAGTAATCGAATGTGTCATGTAAATATAACTACCATTATTTATTAATACAATCATTTAAAAGATTCACAAGTTTTATTTATCTCCCTTTTACTTAAAATGGTACGGACTGTTCAGTACTGGTCTGGGAAAAGGCACTCCTTTCATGAAATACATCTGGTATCACTATACCAGATGTATTTCATCCAGTACACGGCGTAAAAGCCTAGGGGGTATCCGGCTTATACGAAAGGAAATCAAGGACAAGTCTTAAAGCAGAAAACAGATCACAGTGGCGTGCAATTGGAGAGGCCTATGTCCAGCAGTGGACAAATATGGGCTGATGATGATGATCAAAGCCCTCGGCCCAGAGCGTTGTTAAAGTGTTTCTGGTGCTTTTATTTTTTTTAATCACTATGAACAAGCGTTTGACCACCATCGTGTCTGATGTTAAGCAGCGATGTGGTCTACGAGCAGCGGTGCTTTTAATATTTCATCACTATAGCCTGTTTATTAATTCGACAAACGATTTGACAGCTCGATCTGTCACTGAGAAATAATACTGCCGGATTTTCAAAGATAGAATCTTCATAATCGATGAAGTGGACGAATTAAAACTATCAAATCAAAGTGATTATACTTTAATTTCTATCAGACAATATACTTTAAAAAAAAATCCGTGAAAAGTGTCAAATCGTTCTTTGAATTGGTGAACAGACTATAGAATCTCTCTGTAGCATCGCTGTGGCATCGCTCTTACATCACTCTAGGATAACTCAGGCACATGGACCATAACAGCGACACTGTCACTATTATGTCAATACATATCCTAGTTAAGCGTCTGTGGTCCAGTTGGACGTGCACCAATGGGACTCTTTTTCAGAGCCTATGTACGCAACGCAACATTCGTACGGTGAAGGTCAACATCGTGATGAAACCCGCACACCACAAGGTGTGTGAACCCTATAACGGTGATGGGCTCACCCCCTGTCACGTTAGGTTAAATACGCTTGGTGAACCGTGGGCATTTGCTTAATAAGTAAGTGCCTCTGCCTACCCCGCTTTGGGATTAAGAGACGTAAAGTGTATTTTTTTTTACATATCCTAGTTCACGCATAACGCTGCTCGTCGTCTCCCAATGACGATCGCCCGTGACATGAGTGAATAACAGCCGACTATCCAACGATAATGTCCACTTCATCTAGTTGCCAGAATTGTTTTGATGTGAAATGGAGCATGGATATGTAGTATATACTCTTACATACAGTCTCGGAAGCATACGGTGGTGTGGACTTTGCAGTCGTCAGTCAGCCAGTTTTTCGTCACCAATATGTATGCCACACCCCCTCTTGCTTACTCTCAGACCAGATAACCTGATGTCTTGTCGATCCATCCCAAAGATTCGATCAGCATTATCATGATGTACGGCAACTTGTAATGAATTGATTAAAAATACATAACGTAATACATTA
The DNA here is from genome assembly GCA_012932125.1 of Conopomorpha cramerella. Classification (NCBI taxonomy): domain Eukaryota; kingdom Metazoa; phylum Arthropoda; class Insecta; order Lepidoptera; family Gracillariidae; genus Conopomorpha; species Conopomorpha cramerella. Next base: position 12,995 of record SJJU01014046.1, read on the forward strand.
AAAAATATTTTTTTATTACTCAAATTACGTAATATGATACATCATACTCTCTAACGAAAAAGAAATAACATGTAACGATTGTCCATAATAAGGAATTTTCCATTATATTTATTTGACATAATTTGGTTCCTATGTAATGCAAGATACTAGGACCCTTCGGCGTAGGAAAATAACAGTTTGTATAAAGAATATGCCATTTATATATATGAGAAATAAATCGGTCAAAAATAATCATGAGAAACTCCTCATTACATAAAAATATATCTATCTATTTACATGCGGTGTGTACATCACCATAGATTATTCATCAAAAAACATACTGTGTATACAACTATAAAATACAATAATAGTAAGTACGTAAAAAACGATCATGTTTTTATTCAAATCTCTATTATATAAAAATAGTTATATAAAAGTTTGTTAGTACCTCTAAAACTCGAGTACGGCTGGACCGATTTGGCTAATTTTAGTCTTGAATTATTCGTCCAAGCCCAGAGAAAGTTTAAAAAGGTGTATTTCTTCAAATACACGAGGTACAAATCTTCCTATGGCAAAATAAATGTTTGCCGGAACAGCTAGTACTAAATAAAACTATCGTTTTTCCCGTACTCTTTACAATAATTAAGCACCTTAATGGTATTTGGTAACATAATTGTAATTTGTATAGCTAAATGTAAATAACAATATTAATCGATTTCAAAAAAATATTAGTATGTATGAAAATTTTTAAGGCACAACCATTTTGAGCATATCAAAACCGCTTTGTATGATCTAAATCCTTACGTAATACTTTACTAAAAGATAATAAATTGAGCCTCTACCGCAACATTTAATTCAAATATTCAGTTACAAAATAGAAAAGTATAAAAATATTTAAAAAATTCTTAATTTATTAGAATTGCTCTGAGGAAACAGTATATTCCAGAGCTGTATTTTAAGTAAAACAGTAAATTATTTCCCAATTAAAAATAATATCAAATGTATGTATAAAAAGTGCTTACGAATTGCATAATCTGTTCACAATATTCAGAAATCCTGGCACTTAGTTATTTGTACACGTAATTTACTCAAAGGAAGTGAGTGTAAAAGTGAGTGATTTTTTGAGGACAACATAATGTAACTAAATTTGTCTAGGAATAAAGCTAGATTGCTAAATTAGGAATCATGGATTACTCCGACAAACGTCGGAAACAGTGTTACATTATTACAGATTGATTTTATAACGCACTTGCTACACAAAACTTTGGCCCGTATTCTGACAATCCACTCAAGGCTTAGACCAAATACAACTAGAATGGGGAATTTTCAAACCACAAACATTTCTTATCTAGATGTCGCTAGTAGATATCCAGGGGGACTTCTGTCAGCTATATTTTAGTGCGTTTTTTATTATTTGGGTGAGTTATTTAGACTTCAGACACTTTTGTAACATGTAGACAAACAATAAAAAAAAGATACTGTCGCCTTCAATACGGACTGCTTGAAGTTAGTAATTTCATCATTTTTTAAGGAAACTCGCACTGACATGATATTAAAAGTTAAAAGCGTAGTTTTTTTTGAGGCTAGTTCCGGATTCGCAACCAACCAGTGAACGCCGCCGTACTCCAGTCAGCTCGCGACCACGACACATGTAACTGTGTCGAAACGTCGGGCAAACAACGAAGGTAAGCTGAATGCTTATCTTTGGTTAATCTTCGCGCTACAATACCCGTTTTAAACTTTTAATACCATGTTAGTAATTTCGTTGACATTTGTCCCCGTAATACAACTAGCGCCATCTGTCATAACTAAGAGAAACAGGGGCCCTGAAAATTCCCCATTGCAAACCGCGTAGCATCAATCTATGTATTAACTATACCCTGCTACGCAGTAAGTGACAGATAATATTGTATCTTACTCTTTCACTCCTGCATTTTTTTATAAAGTACTGATACACATGCTAGTAAGTAGCATGCTTTTGCAGCGATTCCCGTAATATTAATGTTCTTATTACGAGTCGAAACTTTGAGAAATTTGACGTCTTGGTGGTTACTTACCGTAATAGCCCCAAAAGCATGCCACTAAGAAGCATGTCTATCAGTACCTATACCGTAGTTTAGTTATATTCTAAACGTCCGTTTTAAAAGTCTAATTGTTTTTGGTCTGTGGTACGATGTTCTCGCTGTAATTATGTTTGTATAAAAGAGACAAACTATGATTACTGGTTCTTGTTTCAGCGTACAAGCATATTTACTCAATATTGCCTTTAAGCGCACATTACGTATTATTCGCTATTATATTATAGTACACTATCACTTCTAATGTTCGCCTCTCGTGATGACAGGGCTAGCTCCCTTTAATTCCTTATAATCTTCTCAATTTTTTTTCTAGTAATTCTCAATTCTTTATTGCATTTCACAATGTTAGGACGGAACATTAGTACAGACTATAGGAGGTACAACATCATGAGCCTTGTTGGGCACAGCAAGTGGTGATACAATCAGCTACTTAATGATATAACGATAGTGTTTTAGTTGTAGTACAGTAACTAGAAAATATTTTGGTAATACAAATTTTAGTAGTTCCAATTAATCTTAAAAGTTGACGAGATAACAAAAAGTAGATAATTCATGTTATTGCATCTGTACTGAGTTGCAAAGTAAACTAGGTATTACACTCCTTTATCGTTAGTTGGAGAACCGTTGGTCTACAGTGTGCGGTGTCTTACTAAGATTCGACGAAAGTCTAACAGATATATCGAAATTCAATCGCAACTAGATATCAACTACAGTATTATATACCTTAAATTATATGCAGTAGAGTCTACAATCCCAAGTTCTCGCTCTGCATGGCCACAATGATATTGGTGAGGGCGGTCCTGGCGTCGCAGTTGGGAAAACTTTCTAGAACTTCGCACGCGGCCGCTATATGCTCTCGTTGCAATTCCTTGGTCTTGGTTATGCCGTCTCCTTCCAACACTGCCTTGTAGAGCTGGATGGAAGATAATTGTACGTTAATAAGAACAAGAAGGATGCGAAAAGCCGAAAACAGATCACAGTGGCGTGCAATTGGAGAGGCCTATGTCCATGTCCAGCAGTGGACAAGTATGGGCTGATGATGATGATGAAGAAAAATAAGGCGGTTTTAGAAGTCCCTTACTTATAACACATTTACGTTTGTTTAATTATAAACACATACTAGGAACAATGTTAACTAACACGCCAATTACTTCGTTCACAATAATAGTTTCAGGAGTAAGCATCAATTACTACTTTGTAAAACATACTACACATTTTACACACATACTATTACCACGACGAAAGAAGTGACGTATCCACATAAGGTTTAACATCAAAACAGTCATTCACCATATGCAACATCACGCATTGCAGAGGGGTATGGGATCTTTTCGCGAAGGCCTTAACACGTTTTTTCTTCTAGGTTCAATAATCCATTCAAACATGCACGTCAGTTTAGAGTGTTTCTGACTTCGATAATCTACACACATCAAAAGTGTCTAGGGATCAAGTAGGTACATTTTAGAAGATTTTACAAAAACTAAATTCATTCATAATTTATTCAAAATGTGGTGATAAGTCATTGGTACAGGCATGGGGAATTAGGTAGGAGACCAATCCAGAACGATAGATTTGATTTAAATAAATTAGATTATTTTTTAAATAAATAAAAAAAAAATACACTTCACGCCTTTAATCCCAATTATTTTTTAGAGCTAAAAATGTTCTTGATCCCTAGACACATTTGATGTGTGTATAAAGACATACTAGGAACACTAATTACTTCGTTCACAATATTACTTTCAGGAGTAAGCATCAATTACTACTTTCTAAAACATACTACACATTTTACGATTACCACGTTGAAAGAAGTGACGTATCCACATAAGGTTTAACCTAATCTAACGGTCAAACAGTCATGCATCATATACAACATCACGCCTTCCAGAGGGGTATGAGATCTTTTTGCGAAGGCCTTAACACGTTTTTTTCTTCTAGGTTCAATAATCCATTCAAACATGCACGTCAGTTTAGAGTGTTTCTGACTTCGATAATCTACACACATTAAAAGTGTCTAGGGATCAAGTAGGCACATTTTAGAAGATTGCAATCAAGAATATATTTTACAAAAACTGAATTCATTCATAATTTATTCAAAATGTGGTGATAAGTCATTGGTACAGGTATGGGGAATCAGGTAGGAGACCAATCCAGAAGGATAGATTTGATTTAAATAAATTAGACTTTTTTTAGAGCTAAAAATGTTCTTGATCCCTAGACACTTTTGATGTGTGTATTTCAATTTGACCAGCACTTACAGCGTCATAATCGACATTCTGCACGTTCTTCTTGCCTTCCTCGATGTATCGGTAGAGCTCCGGCCTCTCCTCCAGAGTGAAGCAGAGGGGAGCCGACACCAGCGAGAAGGACGATGGTTGAGCGCCGGAGAACCACTCCAGATCTAGGAAAGCTTGCCACGCCAGCGCAAGGTGACAACCGAACAAGTAGCCCTGGAATAATACAGAGAGAAATCAGGAATGCAATGTTTGACTCGTTTTATTTCATGTCCCATTCTATTCCAATAATGCCGGTTCCCGACATTAGGTCCAAGCATCCTTATATCATATCTCGAACCTTATGCCCTAGTCAATCAAGCACACTGTATCAACATTTTTTCTTAGCAATTCAGAGCCATTTGAACAGCGCTATATGAACTTTGTTGTGGACTCTATCTCTCAACCAGTTTGTCCGTATTTAGCGTACCTACACTTGACCAGCTTTTGAGACCATCACTAGAAATAACAAGCTACAAACAAACAAGGTAGGCAGTGATCCCCAAGGATTGACATCTTCCTCCCATCAGTTATGTATAGGTAACTTGTCTCTACGAAATATAAGTAACCTACAAAACACAGGACCTTCCTTAGCCGCTGTCGTGAGTACAACAAAAAAAGATCTAGCAAAAACTCTATTATTAGATCGGGAAGCTAAAATACTGAGGTAGGCAGTGTCTTTTTGCCTATACGGTGAGCACGCCACTGCTAGAAATACACTAGCGCTGTTCGCTCTTATAACTTTATTAATGTATCTGTATGGGTCTTACTAATAATGGCGGAATTGCTATTTCGAAGATACACAAAGCTCAACTTAACTTGTCAGTTGTATGTCAAATACGGAATAACCAGTTCTTGTAGACCTATACTAACCGTTGTATAAATGATAACGCGTTTATTGGTAAAGGGGTATGAATTTACACCTCCTGCGAACATTTTTTAAACTTATCCATCCCATGCCAAACCAACCTTATTCTGCAGCGCGTCTTCATGTCCAGCCAGCCGCAGGGCACCGGAACATCCCTTGCCGAGCAAAGCGCCGGCGGACAGCACGTGTCGCGCCGACCACTCCCGGCGAGCGCGTCCGCCCTCCACCGACCCGCCCACTGCACTTGATGCGCCCGACGACAGAAGTACTGATTCCCATACTAGTGGGGCAAAAGATTTCTTGTTACTTAAAACTTATGGAGCTAGCAGTCAGGTGTAAAATGGCCCAGGATATATTTATTATAGTGCAATGCCTGCCCAAGGGACGAGCTGCTCTGATGCCAGGGCATCCAGTACAGCAAGGCGCGGTGCTATCTCTTAAACTGATCTCGAGCGATCTTACAGCGAAAGCTCGGGTATCAAACCAGGTCATCCCTCGCGCATATACATATGTATAGTAATAATAATACCCTGGGACGCCTTTCACACTTGACCCCAAACTGGGATACACTGTACAGTGACATTATTCAGGGTCAATTTTCGGTTCCAGATTTTTTAAATGCCAAAGAAATGTATGGAACGAAATAGGCAGACGCACTGGCTAAGCAAGTACCCACAGTTCGCCAAGGATAGTCATATGATTTACTATAAGATTGAAATAGTCGTGCCAGTAATGGAATTTGCTGCCTTATACCTAAAGGCAAATGACTTGACCTCTAGACAGACTTGAACTAGGTGCCAGGTCACCTGCCTCTCATGGGTTCCAAATACTCGCTTTAATGACCAGCTGCGGAGAGCTGAGACATTATTTGTTCGTATGTATGTTTCACATATCACAGATTAGAATAAAGCCACAGAAGGTCTCTTTGTTTTCTAAGGTCTTTCTTAACTTTCGACTCCTATGCACGAACCTGTCGCTACATACAAAATAGGAAAACCCAGTGAGGCACACAAACCTACAATTCTCAATACAAAGTGGTTCAACATTCCAAAGCAACTGAAGCTATATTAGCATGCTGTTTGCGATGTACAGTATGGCACTACCTGCTCACTTCCTCAATAGTCATACAGGTAAGTAATGCATGGAGCTCATGTTACAAAGACATATATAGTATTACAAGGTCAACGTTTTCTGGTAGCGTTGGAGTTGTGTGACTCCATGTTATTGTTCGTGTTTCGAATGCTGAAGCAAGAATATTTTATATGGACGCATTAATGAAACTGGTGTATTGGTATTGAATTGATTCTTGCTTTGTGGGCAACGGTGTATTAGTAGAAGACAGGACCTAGGAATGGTTTATTTAATATTTAGGTACATAAAGAGCCACCAAAGGGTCTAATTTAGCTTGCCAAAGCCTCTCTATGTCTTCTCTAAAAGTGAAGATTTAAATATCATGCAAATAGTCTATTACAATATATTTCCAATGCTATATGTATTTTATTTAAAATACACTTTTGACCAGCAACAACTCAAACTGATTGATTTTTAAAGTCAAAGCTTAGTTATTTGAAATCTGATATACTAGTTACCTTTGAATATTTACTTTAGGACATAGCAGAGTCTGTACAATTTTGGTAAAACTTTCGGTAAGTCTTCGACGTATTTGTAACCGTCGTGGATAAAATACACTAACATTATTTCCAATATAATTATTACCTAGTAAAGGACAGTATTAATATTCATAGATGGTTCACAACATATTTGCCAATTCGAGCGTGAAAGACAAACTTAGGCAAAATTGTATATTCAACGGCAGAAGATTTCTCGGCTAGTATAAAGATTTAGCAAGTGAAAGTGTCATACCATGTTACATGGGCAATATTTTACGAATACCGCATGACCATAAAACTTCTGTTGTCAGTCAAATGTTTAGTGTGTCAGAGATTTAAACGATGACTGTGAAAGAGCGAGTCACTTTAGTCCAAAAATAATAATCGTCGTTTTCATAAAAAGTTAAAATTTTCAACAACAAGTTGACGTATGTACATCAATTTTGTGTTTGTTGTACTTAAGTGTTATTCGAGTTTGTTTGTCTCTTTTCAAAAGATTTAAAAAGGAGTCTTTCTCAATGGGGTAGAAAACTCATGAACTAATGGCGCTAGTAACGCTTGACCCAAAACACCAGGATTGGTCACAGGACGAGGGCCTGCCCCACCTACCCCAATGAAATCCATGATAATTTGGAGAGAAATGTCACGCTTTTAAGGTGTGTTGGCGATCGCAGTAGTGGTATGATAAAACACAGCGTTGCTGGCCGTACTCTCGACAGTTCCCTCGGTCACCTCGCCGCCGCGAAGGGATAAGTTCGTCTGGGGTGGTGTAATACCACGGGCATAAGTCAGTCGCTTTTGACAACCAAAGAATTCAAAATGTGAGGAGGCCCGACTTACCGCGCATCGCATCGCGTAAGAAACCGTAGTCCGCAGCCGTACCGTAAAAAAATACAATACCGAGATGTGTAAAATACACTGACAATGACACATAGCAATATCGTGCATTATAAATCTCCTTTTAATAAGTAGGTACGCGACAATTAGCTCTTTGGTAGATACGTAATAAGAAACTATTCACTCATGCATGGTGCGGTTTATTCATAAAACACGCGATTTTCTTTACAGAAAT
>SJJU01014052.1:0-14222 GCA_012932125.1 Conopomorpha cramerella
TTATTAGAACTATATACGATGGGTTGATGGGTAAAGGGCGCATTGGTGTAATGGTTAGCATGTCTGCCTCTATTCCGTAAGGTCGTGGGTTCGATTCCCACCGCTGACAGGTACTTAAGTAACGAGCTTTTAAGTACTTGTTTGATATGTCTGGGTGTTTTATTTATGTTTTATGTATTTGAAAAAGAAAAATGTATCTAAGTAAGTATATTCCGTTGTCTGAATTTCATAACTCAAGTGCTTTAGTTACTTAACATGGGATGAAAGCAATGTGTGTGTTGTAGAATATTGATTTTATTGGTATGACATTTCTACTATAAACAATTATTACCTTACTGACACTAATCTGTACAAATCACGAGATTTATCTCTGATTTCTAATTCATTCATTCACTTGGTATGCCATTACAGTTTTTGAAACAGTAGACTTCAAAATCATTCAAAATATCCTTTTCGAACTTGTATCATCCTTATTATCACGTCTTCTTAAAGACAAAAATTGCTACACAACATTATAATTATTTACGTTGGTAAAATCGAGCCCCATCTTTCAATTTCCGTAAACTAACATTTTCTTGTATAAAAAAAAAAAAGCAGTGGTATCCTCGCAGATATATCCAACATTTTTGGTGTTTTTCAATATACAAGAGGATCGTAAATTATAAACAAACAGTTTTTAATTTCTACATGTTTGACTGATAATGTCAAAGACTTCTTTTCTGCGATATTTCTTCTTTTTTTTGTTGCACATAAACGCTATAAAATCGAACTTAATCACTAAAATAGATTAGGTAGTTAATAAAAGCGAAGATCGCGTAGAATGTTTCCTTATTAAGTTTGGAATTTCTTTGTGTACCGTCACACACGCAGACCAAGTATAAACCAATTATTTAATTTATTGTTGTTTACACTTGGGCTGTGCGGTTCAACTACGTTTGGTACGCAATAATATTAGTAATAGTAAAGAAAAAAGGAGCAACTTCAATCAGTACCTGTTCATCGCCTCTACAATTCTTTAAAGTTACCCTAGAATTATCTGGTCTGCCATCATCATGTGGAAAGATTTGCCTGAGTCTGTGTTTCCTGTGTAGTACAGTCTGAAAGTCTTCAAGTCACTGGGGTAAATAGGTACCTACCTAATGAACAAGTGTGCTCCGTCGTAGACCACATCGCTGCAGGCAGGATGGTGGTCAATGCTTGTTCATTGTGTTAAAAAATATATATATTTTTTTTATTTCCTTATCATGGGACCACCTTTGAAATATCTACTTTCCATGAATAAAATAATCATCAAAATCGGATATTAAAAGACAAAGTTATCCGAGAACAAACATAATAAAGCATACATGCTGTCGAACTGAGTACCCCCCTTTTCAGAAGTCGCTTAAAAAATGGTTGATAAAACCTGGAATGTGACATTGACAAGAATGACAAAGAGCGAGACATATGATTGGTAGTTTATGTGGCAATGAATTAGATATTAGAGTATAGGTACCTAATCACAATTTTATAATTTGACGTAAAACAACGACAATATTTGAAAAAATAATACCCGTATGTATTAAATTAATTCAAACTATGAATCGCTTTCCTGCAGCGCGCGACCGCGACTGTACCTCCCCGAACACCCGATTTAAAAGTCAATTTACCACCACAACATCTACACCAATCATTTGCACCTCATAATGTATCAAACATCGATACCTTAACTCGAAAGGTATTCGATTAATCGCGAACGATCCGAGTTCTCGATACCTCGCCGATACCGTTCTTTGGTTAACGGTTATTTTATGCATGAATTTTTAATTTTATTACATGTTCAATGTGTTCTTTATCTTTATTCGAAAACGCGCGGTGGCAAAGTTCGTTACATTTGTTTGTCAATTAATATCGTCCGCGTACCAACAGTTTTACAGTTTGGACTTCTCATTTCTTTTTATTAAGTCGAGTTACAAAACCGGTAGGTGTAAGTAAACCAGTAAATCGCAATACAAATTGAACTCTAAGTAATGTAACTGAATCACTCACACTGTGCCTATAATGTTATAGTAGACCGAGGCGAAACGGATCACAATAAGTATTTGAAAAATATTTCTAATACCGCGCGTTGCCGAACGCAACCATAGGTACACATCTCTATTCCTCCCCTTCCCCGAAAGATGTGTACCTATGGTATACTTATTTTGATCAGATTCGCCCTGTGATCCGATTCGCCTTGGTCTACCCTATATCTATCGTCAAATACCATCTACGCAGCGTTTATCCCGAATACCCAGGTGCTCCCGAGACCGCTTTTTGATATGACGTACCCTTTACCAGGGCGTCGGCAGTACGACCGTCTACTAAGGAGAAAGGTAAAAGAGACCGGCTTCAATCAAGTGGTCAGTGTGCCCTAACCCCCGAGAGCCTAAAGACGGCTAGAAGCCAAGGAAAAATGCCACAGGAACAGGATCGCAAGCGATTTATTGCAATTAAAACGAGCTTGTCCAAAGACACAACGAATCGATATCAAACTAAAGAAGACAAGAGAAATAACAATACAAAAATACATGTTTAAAAATAGGCCGTCAGCGCTAAAATGGCCTAACCCTACACCAATCAGTATGGACATATAGGAGTTTATAGAATAATGAGTTTTACTTATGTGTGTAGATATTTTATGGAAGCTTATTATAGTCCAATTGGTTTTTTGTAATTAAAATTATGGATTCTTTAACATTAATGTTCTTATTTTAACATGTGTTTAGTAATTTTACGAAGTATTTTAGTCGGAATATTAAAAACTGTGGCTTGGGCACTTTAGCGCTGACGGCCTCAAATATAGGTTAAAAGCTCTAAAAAGTAATGTATAAAAACCGCTCCGGCACAGTCAGCTCAGCAAGATCCCTTAAAAGCGGTCACCCGTCCAAATGTCCGCGCCCAGTGATGATTAACCTCAGTTCCGATTACGACTCCAGCTATAGCCCTAGCACGCGCGTCAAGCAAGGACACGACATAGATATGACTTGACATAGATATGCCGTGCCAGACTTGTCATTTTTTCCTTAGAGCGCTTTGCTACGGGCCTTAGTCCTGCTAAGTGAACTTTCTATCTATTTAACTACAGGCCGCCAGTGCAACTCCTGTTACCATTTACAGTGGTAATTATGGAACTTATGGCCCTTTATATTTTGTATATTAGATAAGTAAAGAACGTAAAAAGTTGTTTTAGTAAAGTTGGATTTAATAGGTCGATTTATCTCGTCCACCATCATCAAACCGTCACTTCCTTATCATGGGACGAACTTTATAAATATTTTCTTACCAATATAAAAAACACCAAAATCGGTTCATAAACGACGAAGTTATCGGCGAACAAACATAAAGGAACATACACAGTGTCAAAGGACTCCGAGCAACGCCAAATTTTTCCTCGTCGATGACATTTTTTATGGTAAAAAATGTTAATATTCCCCTCGCCATAGTATTTTTTTTTCATATTTACGAGCCTAACAACGATTCTAAAACTTTATCGGGGTCCTTTTACACGCAGTAGTTTAAGAGGCTTAAACAGTAGTTCCATCAGGTAAAGGTTCTATCTATCAATGGTTAATCTCAACGTCTCTTGCAAAACCATGACAGAACAATATTCACTTTTACTAAGGGTACTTTGTACCTTCTTTTACTGAGAGATTAGCTTCCATGTGTTACTTAGGTACTTGAGTAAATTGACACTTTTACTCAAACACGATGAGAGAGAAGCAAATGTTGATTGTAGAGAGAATAGGTAAATTACGGCGGGGGCGTGGTAATTCCGCCGACAATCTGAGCTGCCCACTTTCAACTACTGGATGGGAGCTTGTCTTTGCAATAAAGGATTGTTTGCTTTAGAAATAGAGACTTAACACTAATAGAATTTGTAAGTCATTTGTGCAGAGTGCTAGTGCTAGATAAGGTGACGGAATACGAATAAAACACCAGTACTTACCAAATGATATGTCTATTGATAAGCAGCTATGTGATGATGATTACATCTAATCAAAACATGTTTCAACTTTCAGTTAGGAGAAAATTTCTATGAAAAAAGAAATTAAGAAACTCGCACTGAAAATAATACAGGTATACAAAGATTACATAGTTAAACAAGGCCAGAGTCTGTCGGATCCGTTAGATAGTAATAGTGTAGATAATATCCCGACATCTTACACACGGTCACGTGACCCTTAACTAGAATATCTGTCTCTTAATAATAAGGTAACAAAATATCGTCATCATCAGCCCATATTTATCCACAGCTGAAAATTTGGGCCTCTCCAATTGAACGTCACAGTTATTTGTTTTTGCGGAAAACATCAGTCCATCTAGCTTGAGGGCGTTCTGCACTCCCTCTGCCGAGACGCTGTCTCCACTCGAGAACTTGTTTACCCTAAAGGTCATCGGTCCTGTATGGCCGATCCACTACCACTTCAGCTTGCTAATCCGATGATCTATGACTTTGGTTCTCTGTCGGCTCACCTCATTTCTGATACGGTCCTTCAAAGAAACGCCAAGCAATAGCCCTTTCCATAGCACGCTGAGCTTGTGAGCCAGCCGCACCGCCAGTGACCACGTCTAAGCTCCGTATGCCATTACACATAGGACGTATTGATTGAAGACTATCTTCAGTCGGTTATGGTGGAATCCAGTGATATCCTCTGCCTGTTTTAAGAGTCGACTAAAGGGGGAAATGGGGACTGCCCTGACCCGGGCCGTGGCCTTGATCATCTACCTAAAACAACCCCTGAGTAGAGGCGGTAGCGAGGTGTGAGCAACACCGTAAATTACAAAAGAGAGGGGGGGCTAAAATAATCCCCCATACGTCTCAGGACGCAGTGCGAGGGTGACACCGGTGCGTTTGTTTGGAGATCCCGGAGTCGCCTGTCATGCACCGCCGATGGCCATCGCAGGGGTTTTAGTCGGTATGAGTGTAACATAATCCAGTCACTCCCCTGGGCGATAAAGGTATCCATAAAGCTTTCGCCTTCGAAAATAAATGTACGATTCTATTATGTTAAATATACCACACATCGATGAGAACAAAATGTTCAAATTTATCATTAGTTAAGTAAGCAGTTATGGTAGGTACCCTTGTAGATGTCCTAACCACTAGTCCAACACGGTGGTCGAAGTTTATTTATTTATTATAATGTAATACGTAGTTGTACGTTGTGCGAGGTGGCTGCGCTCCGCCGAGGCAACCACCCACTCGAGGCTTATCAAATTCCGTATAAATTTACTTGCAACGCCGAATGTATGCGCAGTTGACAATACAAAGTGTTTGCGTTTGCTTATTTTGTGTTCGTTGCGCAAAATTCCATCGGGGCAGCCACACGTGTTTATTTATTTTTTTAAACATGTTTTTTTAATCTACTTTAAAAAAGAGGAGAAGGTTCTGAATTCGTCAGTATTTTTTTTACGTTTTTGACCTCAATACTTTTGACTTGGTGAACTGATTTCGATACTGATTTAAAAGTACCATATTACATTGTTAGACTAGTACTTGACCCATACTAGACAGAACTGTAAAAAAGATGATATCAGACGTATTTCTTCTAATTAAGGTATTTTTCGTATCCCAAAGAGATCATGGCTGGTTTACTACTTAACATCAGGCAGGATGATGGTCAAATGCTTGTTCATTGTGTTTAAAAAAAAACTTGTCCATTATACCCTAACCAACGGTCAGTCAGCCTGAAAGTGACCTAGGACGCAGCATACTCGTATCTCCATAATTTATCAAGGTGTTGTCCAAACCATTAGGGATTATAAACGTAAGTTTATGTGGGTTCTTCCATTATACTCTAGTGAGCAAAAATTCCGGGTTACTCATTATTCTGTGTACACAACACAATATCACTTATAAAAATCTCGAGGAGAGCTTGCTGAGTAAAAGGAACTGTTTTCAAAGACAGTAAAATAGCGAAAAAGAAAATCATCATTATCTTGCAATCAATATTAGTTCATCATTCGTCATCATCGGCCCCATAACATCCACTGCTGGACGAGGGCCTATCCAATGATTTCCATGATCATTTGGAGGAAAATGCCAATAATCGACACACTTGGCAGGTGGGGTTGGCGACCCGAGGGAATATTAGTTACTTTTAGAATTATATAATTTATTAAAGTTGACCGTAATGTGACCTATACACATGTACATAATGTATTGGCCTCATTGTATTATATTTTATTAACTAACCTAACCTGTTTGAGTATTTAAAAACAGGTTGCAGTTCTTTCACCCTCTAATTCCGGGCCCTTAGAAGAATTGGACTACGGTATCTCATCGCCGTCTGGTGCTGGTGAATAGAGTACATGTTACACACATGTCATACAAATTGCCCAGCCCAACGTTTCCCGTCTCAGGGGTCGTAAGAGGCAACAGAGTGAACTCTCCAGAGTACGGGCAGCGGCATGAGTTAAACCATAACACCACTGTACTCGCCAACTCGCCTTCCATGTGTGGGGATTATTGGCATCCCCTCCCCCTCCCCCTCGTCCAGTGGACGTTTTGCGGCTGATGATGATGTTGATATCCTCATCGGTGCTGGAGATAAGAGTTATAGCCACCTGCACAAACAATCCCGCGATGGACGGCGGTGCCCCATGGTCCGTTTGCCGACGTGAGAGAGAAGGCAGCTGGAGTGGACTAATGACTCCCGAAGAGGAGCCCACCGGGGCTGGTCGCTCGTTGTTGAATGAAGAATGTCCTCTGGGTGTCCAGGCCCATCCATCATCAGCGATAGCTGAAGGCCATTAGGGTAAGTTAGTCAGTAGAAGTCTGACACTATCCTGCCGGCGTCCCCATAACGTTGGAATGTCCATGATTTCCCCCTCGTCAACAAAAGAAGGCTACCTCTTAAAGGATAACCCATATAAACCCGTCATCCCATATTAACCCGTCGGTACATAAATTTCAAATAGTAGTTACCTGAAAATTTTAGTGCTCCTCCTAATTGATAGCGATAAAACGATTAATATCGTATAAAATGAAACTCATGAAACAATAGATACACCGTTTGTTTTGTTTTAATGTAGAATTTACTTACATATTTATCGAAATATTAATTTAGCGTATTCGCGTTATAATGGAAATAAACTAAAGCCGCGTTTAATTTTGTGAAATAGTGCAGATTTTCAAAATACTTGTTCAAAATGAATTTCTCACCGGAATCTATTGATGTGATCATTGATGTGAGTGAATTATTTAGGTCAGCGGTTGTTAATAAACAGGTTGATCGGGAAATACCATTGTAAGAACAAAAATAATCAAACTTTCCATACAAACTCGATCAGCTTGTGCTTTTTATGTGAAAACGTCGTATTTTTCGAAATGAGATAAAAGCAAAACCAACAAATTGTGCATAGCAATAAAGCTCAAAATCCCTAGTGCTATCTGGAGCTAGACAATGACATTGCACTCACGATAATTTTCTCGCGTACCTAAAATACGAACTTATAATATAAATTACATGACGCACTTATCCGTTTTTGTGCTTATAATTTTTGCCGCCAAAAAATACTTGACATAGCTTCGAAAGCGGGCGTTTTCATAAATTCTCGTCTGAAGGCTAATTTATTGCCTACGGATGAGTATCTCGAAAATATGCCCGAAATTTCAAGCATTTTTTTTTCTTCATGAGCTCCTCTTGTAACAATAAAACGTAGCTCGCTACGTGAAATTATGAAAAGAAAACTTTACACGGGGAAATTTTGTACTGGGATGTTTCCAGAAACAAACTGTAACTTTTAAAAACGTCCAAACATCCATTCCATTCAAACGCTGAGAGTGAAATTTCTCTCTGGCTTCCATCGTGCAAAACATAAACTATGTATTTTTGATCAGTATAACGTACTTCTAATATGAGTGGATACGCTGTCAAAAATAACACCTACCACGGGTATTCACTGGCACTTTTTCACACAATTACACACATCAAAAGTGTCTAGGGATCAAGTACATTTTAGAAGATTGCCATAAAGAATATATTTTACAAAAACTGAATTCATTCATAATTTATTCAAAATGTGGTGATAAGTCATTGATACAGACATGGAGAATTAGGTAGGAGACCAATCCAGAAGATTAGATTTGATTTCAATAAATTAGTTTTTTTAGAGCTAAAAATGTTCATGATTGTTCTTGTAATACACATCAAAAGTGTCTAGGGATCAAGATCATTTTTAGCTACAGACGATTCGATAGTAGAAACACAGGGTTTCATCACGAGCGTTGCGCTGCGTACCTATATAGGCCCTGAAATGGAGTAGCATTCGTAAAATTATGTACAAGTAAGTAGAAACGAAAGAGGTACCTCAGGACCGTATCAAATGAAGATTGATTGTCTCTACCTAGCTCTATGGGCGAGAGTCATGACCATGTATGACGTACTAAACATAATATATACAATAATACGTACATACATACCTAATACATTAATTGCTTCGTAGTGTATAAGTTAATACGCCGACTGAACTGACAGCGATATACCCGCCCTCTATCACGTAGGATTAATTAAATACGCTTGGTGAACCGTCGGCGTAGCATATGCCTCAACCTATCCCGATATGAGATTACAAAAATTGGCTGTAGCTACATGTTAGTCTGTCGTATGAAGCTTTGGAAAATACTAGCAAATTGCATTGAAAACATGCACGACATAACACTGTCGTGGACCGTCAAAGTGAGACAAAAAGTCGACAGGCGAGAAATGGCCCTGAAAGTATTAATTAGAAAATCTTGAGTTACATTTCTGTCAAACTTGTTTTAAAGAAAATGTAGTGTCTATGATATTTTTCAAGACTGATGTGCCCTGATAGTTGCAACACTAGCGCATTTTTTTTTAAGATAATTAAAAATCTAAAGCAATTTATTATGGACTCATATTTTATTTAATAAATTACGAAATTTTAAATTGTGTGAGCTTTCCTAAAACATAACCTGTTAAAGACGGAACAAAAGAGATACAGCTGCCTTTGTCTATTATTGTTCGTTATCACACTATTTCTTCCCTCGAAAGGTTTTTGTTTTAAGAAAACTATCCAGGTATTCTGTGAAAAAATCAAGAAGTAAGTATTAGGACTCATCAGCCCTAAAAAAATGCTAATTAACGAGGAACTATTTGCCACTTAGTTGATACGACGTTAGTGCCTACTCAACAATCAGCTAAAAGGTCAATCAAAAGGAGGACGACAGACGGTCAATCTTAATTAGTATTCGGTGAGCAATAGCGAAAAATAAACCAACGATGAACATACATACCTGTATATATATATTTTTTTTAATGAACGTAAACGATCCGTTTTTGTCAAATTGTTAAAGGATTGCAGATTGGTCCGGTTGATTGCTCAAAGGAAAATAAATACGATGAGCCAGGCACCAATTAACTGGGTCGATATAAACGGATTACCACCATCACATAGTATAGATACGCCATTTGTAAGTGGATTTAGATGTACCAATGTGGTCTAGTTGTAGATAGGACTGACACGCACAAAAGTGGGTCATGAAAATACTTTTTTTTAACGTTACTAGCGGCCCAGGCCGGTATTATATCATTGATGATACTAAGTTTTTCTCTACATACATATACGGCCATTTTAGCAGTACAATCGATGACCATTGGGGTAAACGAGTTCTCGAGTGGAGACCGCGTCTCGGCAAACGGAGTGAAGGGCGCGTGTAAGGTGGGCTGGTGATATGATATGATGATGACGCATGATGGCTGGCAGAAGCTGGACGCGAGAAGCCGAAAACAGATGACAGTGGCGCGCTATTGGAGATGCCTATTTCCAGCAGTGGGCGAATATGATGATATGCTGATGATGTTGAATATACGTGTCAACCGTTCTCTGGAATCATTATCTATTAAAAGAAACAGTAGCTTCGAAGATAAGCAGAGGGATAGACAGCGGGAAGTAACTTTGTTTTATACTAGGTATGTAGTGATACTGCAAGCTAAGCCTTAAGTTCCAAACTAACTTGGTCATGTGGAGAATTTGATTCATCATATACTTTTTCCCGTAAGCCAAAAAATCTTAACGTTTTATGAAACACTATCAATAACTATAAAAATTGTGTCGCCACGCCGCTGCATCGTTGGTATTTTTTTTTTACTATAGCCAATCAAGGGGCCAACAGAAAATGTTTGGTGGTATACTCGTGTATGTTTTATGTAATTTACTTACTTTCACATAAAACACGCACACATAAACATACGTGATGCATAAACTTGTTTTTCGTTATCGAAACTAAGTAGATTGAAATTTGTATGGAAAAAGGATCACTTTAAGATAGGATTGCGAACGTCTGGCGGATACTTGACTTGCAATCTGGAGGTAGCTGTTTCGATAACGGCTGTACTGGCTGTGTACTAATGGGACATTTTTAAAGAACCTGTGTATCCAACTCATCGTTCATAGTACGGTGCCACCTTCTAATCCCAAAGCAGGTTGATAAACAAAGGCCCACAATTCACCAAGCGCATTTAACCCAACGTGACAGGGATTGAGCCCATCGCCGATATAAGGTTCACACACCTTGTGGTGTGCGGGTTTCATCACGATGTTCTGCTTCACCGTATGAGTGTTGCTTTGCGTATATAAGCTCGGAAAACGAGTACCATAATGTAACGTAAAAGTATGTGCAAGTAAATAATAATAGAAATAAATAAAATGAACTCCCTATAAACACCCCTGTCACTGTGCTTAAATGAAAAAAATATAGCTTTTCAATCTTGTTATCACGTAATTTTACCCTTTACACTTTTACACCCATTAGCACCCTTCAATAAATATGAAAAAATAAAATTCATACAATATTTGTATTGTGTCTGCGTCGCCAGGTTGACAGGCACTGTCTTAACTAACGGAGCACAATACGTGTGAAACGTGAGGAGCTAAGTGCTACAAGCTCTGCTTACCCCTTAGCACTGACATCTGAATGCACTTTTACACGAGTTTTCTAGTCACTTCATAGCTACTTATTTCTGTGTAAGTAATCTCATTTACTGCAAAAGCTTTTAATGGAAATAATGTGTTAAATTTTGACGTTATTGTACTATCACGTATTTCAGCTACCAGGTATCTGGGACCTTCAGGGACCTGGTAAGCAGTCGACGGAACTTTGAAAGCTTGCGTGAGTTTACTAATCGCTGGCATACAGTACGAAGAACACATGAGGCCTGTTAGACCCGACGAGAACCCGACGCGAAATCTCCGTAATGTGGTATTCATGGGGATGTAGGGGAAGAGTTGGCAACAAAACCGGACTGGATAAAGATGATTTGTATAGTGTCAAAAAAACGTGTGCGTTGAAAAGAGGCAACAGCGAAAAAAAATACGCGCACTTCTCCAGAGAATGGCCCGTACGCCGAGAGGTAGGTAGGGCTTGGGTGGTGGTAGCCTTGTCCCTAAATATAAAAAAATATAGAAATTGAATCAGCCTATCCCAAGTTTTACGGTTAGCAACACATTTTGTCAATAACTTAGTTTTTATACTATTGAAACATTAAGCCTTTCAGACTGTGGAAGTGCTTAATTATTATCTGTAAGTATATTATCCATGACTGTATAGTGTCTAGATGTTACCTAAGTACATTCCACACGACATTGATGGTTGATTGCTCTGGAATAACCTGTCTTACGCACTAAGTCCCACCTTTGAGTGGACTCGTTGGATTGACGTTGGGAATTTATTATTTCATCAGACATTGGACATCTTTTATTCATATTTTATAGGCGGTGGGTATAGTGCGGTGCGTGATAATAGTGAAGTGTGACGCGCGTTGCTGGAGGATTCAAATCACACAGTCTGTTACGCGTTTAACTGAAGGTGTTGTTTCGAGTGTTAACGTGTTTCGGACTGAGTTAGAGGTTCTCGAACGGACGGATTATTGGATGATGGGTGGTTCAGACACAAGCCTAATTAAATAAATTAAGCGGTCCTCGTGCTAGCCAGCCTGTTATACTACCTACTTAAACACTTTCCAATACGCACATAGATATCTATATGTTGTGCTTGTAACTTGACCACTCATCCAAATAGGTCAGTTAGCCGGCAAATGTATAAGAACATAGGTACTATAATTTTAAAGAAA
Organism: Conopomorpha cramerella; assembly: GCA_012932125.1. Classification (NCBI taxonomy): domain Eukaryota; kingdom Metazoa; phylum Arthropoda; class Insecta; order Lepidoptera; family Gracillariidae; genus Conopomorpha; species Conopomorpha cramerella. Next base: position 12,117 of record SJJU01014052.1, read on the forward strand.
AATAACTTGCTTGAGCACGTAGATTTATTGAAAATTCCTCTCGATTTATTCGGTTTGCGGTCATACCTTATCTTGGGTAATATCTTTTTTCCAACAAAAAACAAAAACACAAAAATCGATTCATAAACGACGACGAAAAAACATAAAAAAGCATAATATACAGTCGTATTTAGAAAGAGTCCTATTTTGCCGTCGCTTAAAAATAAAATATGTATTTTTGGCAACATTTCACTGCACTACTACATCAAGACGAACTGTACGCACTATCCGTGTGGCAGATTGTGAAAAAACTACCAACTCGCGGTCTCCAAGCAAAAAGCTTATTAATACACGAAGTATTGTTTTAATTGCCTTCTACAATACATACATCTTTTTACGGACGTAGGCATGTGGTACTCCCGACGGGGACATGTCAACTGGCACACAGGCAGTGTTATCTGAGCTTTTATGTCAATGTACTTAGATACAATTCACAGCTCAGATGCACACATTGAATTGTCAATCTCACCCCGCCATGTACTATGGACAAAAGGAATGACAAGCTCTTAACTCGTAAGCAGCTGAACTGGTTGGATATGTTGTTGAAATATAGCTTAATTATTAATAGCTCGCCTGTATTATAAGCTGAAGTTGTTGTGGAAATAATTTAAAGCTAATATAGGTACGGTACGACGTCGTAACTTGTGTACAAGTAATATACTCATATGCTTTGTACTTTATCGGTGAACGATAGACAAAACTATTAAGTCGGTAAAGCATAAAGCAATAATGTAGTAACGGTGCTGCTTTTAGTTCTAATACATCTCGTAAATAAAATTAAATATATAAATCAATATATGAAGAGGTACGATTTTATTATTCAGTTGTTTACATTGAATAGGCTACAACAATAACGGACCGATAAAAAAAAAATCCTTTACCGTTGGGAAACTGCATTTGATAGCAAAATTCAGTTTTAATATAATATATTAGTTATATTATGATATAAGTAAAGCTAGAACCTTGTATTTCGTGTGATTCAAATGTACAAAGTAGGTAGCAGTAATGCTAGCTGTCCTAGCATATATTTTTGCTTTGCCGCAGTAAGTTATAGCTTTGTATTACATATATTAGAAGGACTACAGTAGATACAGGTAGTTGTATGAAAAATAGTTTTCAACCGATTCTCAGACGTAAAGGTAATAATGGACGCCCCGCGATTTCATGCGTGTAATTTCAGTATTTCGTACAAGGTAAAACAACCTCTATTTAGTGTCAATGTGGTCCGCGTCCCACAATATATGGATGAAAGTAGCCTATGTCCTTTCTCAGGCTTTAAACTATGTATATATCTAATTTCATTTAAATTGGTTCAGTAGTTTTGGCGTAAAAGCGAGACATACAGGCAGAGTTACTTTCGCATTTATTTTCAGCTCTTAATTTTCTAGTTCTGCAAGGAACTCTCTAGAGTACGGACAGCAGTGCTCTCTGTGAGTTAAACCACAAAACCATTGCGATCGCCAACCCGCCTGCCAAGCGTGGCGATTTATTTATTTTGTTTTATTTTGCGATGATTGGATTTCCTCCCTAATGATCATGGAAATCATTGGGGAAGGGCCTCCTCCAGATGATTAATTTTCTAGTTTTATCTCCCTTTTTTATAAGTTACCAGAGAGGGATATGAATACAAAATGACAAGCTATAGCAAATATGTATATTCTAAAAGCTAATGAACTAACTATACCCAACATGCACATAAACATCGATAAAGTCGTTTCGAAGGAATTTTGGTAACCAACGAGAATTTCCTAACATTACATGGGTTCCTGGTTTCCAATACTATCTGTTACAACCTTTCCCTCCCGTCCGTAGCTCGTCTTGACATATTGCAAACAATAATACGGCTCATTGTTTTAAATCGTACACTACTGTAACACAAAGAAAATAACAAACATCGGGCTCACTCCCGATACAAGAAACTACCGAATCAGTAGGCAGTGGTCGCCTAAAAAATGAGATAAGTCGCCATTAAAATTAATTGCTCGGAAGAAACTCCGCGGGACGTCCCGATAGCGGCGGGAAGAAAGAAATAACCCGACCATTTTACAATGAACCCGGTTCTATTTG
>SJJU01014055.1:0-12229 GCA_012932125.1 Conopomorpha cramerella
CATCATCATCAGCCCATACTTGTCGACTGCTGGACATAGGCCTCTCCAATTGCACGCCACTGTGATCTGTTTTCGGCTTCTCGCATCCAGCTTCTTCCAGCCATCTTGCGTATATCATCAGTCCACCTTGCCTGAGGGCGTCCTACACGGGTGTTATCACACATGGGAATTTGCTTTAGCAAGCGCCTCTGCCTACCCCGCTTTGGGATTGAAAGGCGTGAAGTGAAGTGTCCTATAACGTTTTATTATTTTTTTATAGGTATTATAACAAATTTAATCGCATTGTTTCATTACATATCACGGTATGAAACAAAGTCGCCTCCCGCTGTCTGTCCCTACCTTTGTGTTCTTCGATCTTACCGATTACGAAACCGATTTTGATGCGGTGTCAGTAGATAGAGTTATTTTTGAGGAAGGTTTATATGTAATATACGTGCCGGGAAACACTGTTAGTAATTAATGTGTATAGGCAAAACGACGTTTTCCGGGTCAGCTATTATGTAAAGTAAAACAAAGTCTGCCCCTATGTATAGTTACATATATCTTTAACCTGTAACACAAGAAAGGGAAATTATATTCCCACCTCGTCTAAACTAGTTTTGAACCTTAATTAATACCTTGACTACATTATACCAGATTTCTAGAAAAAAAAAACAAAATCGAATCATATGTAGCGTTATTGTCATCTTTATCACCATTTTGCTGCCCTTATACACCACACTACGGTTATTGAATTAAGTCAAAAATTTCTTATACTGATATTCTTTTAGCGAAACGAAGTAGTTAGATTCCATGTCTTAGAATTTAAAATCCAAGACAAATTAGTCTTGTTGTATTAAATGTTGGGTTAAAACTACTCAACGGGCATTAACCCTTAACTGCATGTTTTTTTTTATTAATAAAAACCTATCCTTCTTAAATTATGTAGTCTTAAAAAAATAGTAGTTAAAAAAATAATAGTGGTCTATATTACAAGAAACAAACGGAACAGAAACACTAACGGCTTTACCAATAAACGCGGTTTATGTATTCCGACATTATGCCAAGCTCAGCTTAAGTTGTCAGTTGTACGTCCAATGCGGAGTAACCAGTTTCAGTAGACCCGAAATAACTTCGGTATAAGGTATACGTTACAACGCGTTTATTGGTAAGGGGGTAAAGGTGCAGGCACACGGCGCGTTGCCTATAATCTGTCTCCCACATGAGACATAAATAAATAAATAAATTATCCTCTATAATTTGTCTCCCATGAAACATGTCTTATCTTGCACACTTCGACCAATTGGGTAATTACCTCCTTTAATTTGTCTCCCATGAAACATATCTTATCTTGCACACTTCGACCAATTGGGTAATTATCCCCTATAATTTTTCTCCCATGAAACATATCTTATTTTGCACACTTCGACCAATTGCGTGATTATCCCCTATTATTTGTCTCCCATGAAACATGTCTTATCTTGCTCACTTCGACCAATTGGGTAATATAAGTAAGTAGACCCGACCAAAATTGGCGACGCTAAACCTCCTCCCTCAACTCCTGCACTGCGTATCACACCTTGCACTCGTGCGAAGCTGGGGCGGATCGCTAGTTTTTTCTTTAATGTAAAGCACTTTGCATTGAGAGAAAAATTGGCAAGTTTATTATACAGGGTGTATAAAAACAGTATAGTGGATCGTAGCCGTATAATTTATATTGACTCTATTACATAGTTTATATTGTAATAAACTGTTGATATAAACTTGTTTGTTCAAAAACAATAAAATGTCAGCACAGTTTCGCAGTCGTATGACGAAAGGGGGGTAGTAATTTTGATTTTTACTGCCGCATAAGTTACCTACCTTTGTGGTTCTTAACACTTTCGACGGCAGTAAACACAAAATAACTTTTATTGTTACCACGTCTACAGAGAGTTATTGTCAACGTAAGTGTTAATTTATCTGGATAACTAGTGAATGCCTCGCGATTTTATCCGCGTAATAATTAGCCCTATTTAGATCAGACCTTTGCGGTCCCGTTGGAATGTTGGATTAAAAAATAGCCTATCTCACCTCTATCTATGTGTCGGCAATAGCGAATTTAGTTAATTTGCTGTGAAAATAATTGTAATTTTTGTTTTTTTTTTAACACGGTGTACAAGTATTTAACCACCATTAATTTTAGTTAAGTTAGACTTTTTAAGAGGTAGGACGATGGAAGGAGAGAGCTGAGAAATTACGTTTTATCTGAGGATTAACGTTCAATTTTTCAACCCCCAATAGGCCAGTAATACTAATGATATACGTTTAAGCATAGATATTAGTTTATAATTTAGGTATTTATAATTACACACATCAAAAGTGTCTAGGGATCAAGTACATATTAGAATATTGCAATCAAGAATATATTTTACAAAATCTGAATTCATTCATAATTTATTCAAAGTGATAAGTCATTGATACAGGAATGGGGAATTAGGTAGGAGACCAATCCATAAGATTAGATTTGATGTAAATAGGTACCTACATTAGATTTTTTTTAGAGCTAAAAATGTTCTTGATCCCTGGACACTTTTGATGTGTACTAATAATATACGTTTAAGCATAGATATTGGTTTATAATTTATTTATAATTACTACGTAGTTTAAATATATTTTTAAGTAAATAACCTTTACCATTGTTAAATAACTTTGCTGTAGCCTGTAAGATATTGTACTTCGTTATTTGAAAGTCTGTAATTATGTGGGCCTCGTGAATGAAAAAACATTTGAGCTATTTTTAATAATTAGAATTAGATATGCTTTACTTGTATATTACGTCTATTCCCAGTTCCTTTTCAAAGGAAATTTTACATATTTTTGTTCGGAAAAGGAACAAGTGGGAATAAACGGGTGCTATTTATATTTTACTTTATCTCCATTTTTATTCATAGATGACTGGATGACTCATTGTCACACCATTTTGTCACTACGCTGGTAAAAGGACCCCGAGCAATGGTCTTAGAACCGCTGTTGGGCTCCATACGCTTTCTTGTCTCGTGAGATGACATTTTGTACGGAAATGATTTTTTTTTCATTTCCCCGCATCGTCATCGTAAAAGTCTTTCATATTGACGAGCCCAGCAACGTTTCCAAGACTATTGTTTGGTGCTAATTTTACAGGTAGCATACGTGTCACGATTTCCCTAACACATTACTAGTGCCCTAAATGCTAGTCTTTGTCACTAGTGTGACAAAGAGTCATCCACTTTTATAAGAAGGTGTCATCAAAACTGGTGCTCCGCTTTCTTGGCCGAGTGTAACTATTTTCTCTTAGCCGTCAACAATGATGCATTAAAACCTCTGTCTACTTACAAGATTTTTATAGTTTCACCAATTAAAACACGTCCAATCTCCTTACAGGTTTCTGGTGTACAAGAAGCGACGCGAGACTGTACCCTTCTACACGGGCGAGGATCTCAAGCTGCTCTCCAAGAAGAAGCCGTACACGGAGCTGAAGAGCATCAGCGGCTCATCTCACCAGCGGCTCCGTTGAGGAACTAATGCGACTGAAGACTCGGCATCCAATGTGAAACTTGTCTTATCTTGCACACTTCGATCAATTGGGTAATTATCCCCTATAACTTGTCTCCCATGAAACATGTCTTATCTTGCACACTTCGAACAATTGGGTAATTATCCTCTATATTTTGTCTCCCATGAAACATGTCTTATCCTGCACACTTCGAACAATTGGGTAATTATCCTCTATATTTTGTCTCCAAGATCTCTTCGTCCCTAACATATGACGATGATAATATTACGACTAAAATATTATTTCCGAATCACGATTATGTTGTATTGATAATAACAATCACGTGAGTAATTTTCGTAATATTAACATAATCGTCATTATGCTACTAAGGAAAAAGCAAGGGGAAATATTGTTTATTAACAAAAATATTTAAAAAATTACCTATTGTGAACGATCAGATGAAAGTGTTTCACATTGGAATGCTTAGGAATAAAAATATATAATGTAATTTGGCGATAGTATGGTACCAGTTCTATATGTGCTGTGAATGAGTTATAACTCATGTATATATAGTAATAAGTATCAATTTATTTAATAATATAAACGTACTATTATTGTGTCCTCTTATTGTAACATTGGCGAGATGACATTTAATTATAGTTTTTAAAATTTTACAATGGGGAATTTTCTTTGACGTTTTGCTGACAGAATTTCTAACTGTCATTACTGTCATACTTTGCAAAGAAAGTTTCTTTGGAAAGTATTACAGTAATGACAGTTCTTGCAAAGAAAGTTTCTGTCATTATTGTCATACTTTGCAAAGAAAGTTTCTTTGGAAAGTATTACAGTAATGACAGTTCTTGCAAAGAAAGTTTCTGTCATTATTGTCATACTTTGCAAAGAAAGTTTCTTTGGAAAGTATTACAGTAATGACAGTTCTTGCAAAGAAAGTTTCCGTCATTATTGTCATACTTTGCAAAGAAAGTTTCTTTGGAAAGTATTACAGTAATGACAGTTCTTAAGCCGAAAGTGTGTCAGAAAAAGGTCAATGAAAATTCTTCATTTCAAATGCGACTAAAAATGAAATATTTGACGTTACACATATCGTTATATCGTATGTCTCGTTATATGACATGTCATTATTTTCTTATCTAAATAAATATAGGTAAATTAGTGAGCAGCGAACTTGAATTCTTCATTTTAAATGCTGCATACTCGTAGTATATTTTAAAGCGATGCTTTATGACACTTTTAACCTAATCTATACCTTCTTAACCGCATAACTCCGGAACGGGTGGACCGATTTCGCTAAATAATTTTTTGTTATGCTTACTAATGACAGCAGAAGGTTTTTATGGAAAAAAAAATACATACATCCACTGCTGGACACGTGCCACGCTTGAGGTTATACTGATTTCACATTAATGGTTAAGACAGGACTACGCCTGTTGCGTCCACTAGTAATATATATATTTAAAAAAAGAAGTATTAAAAAAATTGGTCGCATTTGTACATACCAAAATGAAATCTCATGGTTTTTAACTTAGCTCAAAACATTTTTTTCTATAAAGCAATACGTGTGTATACATAAATTTATCAATAAAATGGCGCTCATCATGACAGGTTTTAGAGTAAACATTGATATATAATATATGCTTTATATATCTCGACTTCAGAAGAATAAAGTCGGATGTGTTATATTGTTACAGTGACACATCCGACCTTATACTTCTGACGTTCGATATATGATGTTATGTCATAGATGCATGCGTAGGCATTTAAATAGTTCATTATGTACAAGTTAAATGAAAAACTTTGGCTAAGCTCGAGGAAGACACTCGGCCCATTATAACAAATAACCTTTCCTCAAGGAACCCATCGTCTTACAAACTTACCTATGAGATGAGAGACAAGGGGTGCTTGGGGAAAGTGGCTTGCTGAGTTTTACTCGGGAAGCGATGAGACGCAAATGGCTTCTTTATTTCTCATTTTTAAAATTAAATTCTCGCTGCAATTATTGTTTTAATGTGGTGGAATTAGTGTAATAATGTGCTGGTGATGCAAAATAATGTAGTCAGAGTGAGAAGTAAAGGAGAGGACTCCTATTTAATCAATTTGTCTCCACGTAGCATTGAAATGAGTTGGTCCATCGTTACGTTTTAATGAGATTATGACACGACTGTGCCTGTGACAATGACACCAACTATATAATATTTTACACGAAGAGTTAATACTTGACTAATGGCAAATGGGCCAAAGCCCGAATCCACATGAAAACGGAAAAGGAAAGTGGCTTGCTATTGTCTGAGGGCTGAGTGACTTTTTCGAATTTCGTCAACATTTTAAATTTAACCTTATAAAATATATACATTATTTTGTTTGGACTAACGAAATATTTGACCGGCGATTTATATGATATCTAAATCAAGTCGTAGGTCCATTTCTATGATAAATGTTCGATACATTTACATTGATTTTGGAAGACTTTTCTTTATATAATTTTTTAATGAAACGCGCACAGACATTATAACTCAATGTTGTTCACCGGATATATAGGCGCGAATATAATCAAAGACAAGCTCGAGCTCACCTTTGTTATTTTACACGGCTTTTCAGTCCACTCGTGACCGCGACGCATACAACTAACTGCATTGAAATCGCGCCTATATACCCGGTGGACAAAATTGACTTTTCTTTATGTCTAATGATTGACCTACGAAGGTCATTTGCCGAAAGAGACTTGACTAAGATAATTGTTATCTTTTTTATATAAAATTATATACATAAAGTAAACATAATTATGCCGACATGTTCTCTGCTTATTGGTCAATATTTTTTACAGAGAGACAGTTTTTTGCCTCGAGTGAATTTTTTTTTTCTTCATTTCCTCGACATAATAAAAGTTGTTAATTTTGACGAGCTCAACTGTCATCCTTCCTGGAACATTTTACACAACATATTAATTAATTCATACTTGAATATCCCAGTTTAGTGGCATTAGAACAGTGAGTAAACTACCGTTTATTGGTTACATTCTCGACAACGTCCGTAATTGGTTTAAGAAGTTATAGACACTAAACTGTCTTAGTTGCATCTCGCTGGCATCGTGGCGGAAAACGACGTTCATCGCTGTTTTATAGAAGGACGACAGTGAACTGAAAGCGACGAATTCAGCAATGCACATCGTTCGTCGCTAACTATAAGAATGTTATAGAATTAGGCCCCAGGTTTCTGATTGTTCTAACCTCACTAACTGGTTCTAGATCAGCTGATTTGGACCTTAAAGTAATTAGATGTTCAGTTGAACCAAGCTCCAGATATCTAGCTACAAATCAAATCTATCAAAAATAATTTTATTATGAATGCGGAAATAATCGATCTGTACTGCAGCCCTAGTCAATGAAATACAGAAACTACGCGAATGAAATTGCGGGGCGTCCATCAGTCAATAATTTTAAATTAACCAATAAGCGGACAGACATTTATGTTAACGAATTTTATATTTCAGATAATAACAATGCGACTAATCTCCGTAGGGTATTATTTTATTGAAACATAGTATTATTAGAGCGTACAAGACTTTAGTTTTAAGTAGACAATTTTTTTTTGTTCTATCAACTAATTTATTGCATTTAACGGGGTGAGATATATTTATATATTATGTATGTATGCAATTTATGTCTTGATGAGCGCCATTTTGTTATGTAGTACTTTATTTTGTCTTCAGTGTTAAGTGTATTATTGTCGTCATAATCATTAAGTTTCATAATCATTTTTAAGGAAACTGACATGATATTAAAAGTTTAAAACCGGTATTATAGCGCGAAAATTAACCAAAGATAAGCATTCAGCTTACCTTCGTTTTTTGCCCGACGTTTCGACACAGTTACATATGTGTATGAGCTGACTGGAGTACGGCGGCGGCGTCGTTCACTGCTTGGCCGCGAATCCGGAACTACCCTCATAAAGTCACTGTTTCGACACGTCACACTAACGACATCAGCTGTATCGCGCTATAATACCCGTTTTAAAGTAATAAGTTTCAGAAATCACGACGTCAGAAGCATAAGGTCGGATGTGTAATTGTGACAAAATTACACATCCGACGTTGTGCTTCAGACATCGAGAAATATTGATAATTATTCTCCATGTATGCCACAAACCAGCACTAGCAACCATTCGTCTACATAATGCTGTTGCTTCATTTTGACAAATAATAGAAATTAAACTAAAAAAAAATAATGTTAGGTTATTTCTACCGTTCACCGCTTTGAGTATTTTAATTGTGTGTGGAAATGAGAATGAAACAAAAGAATTGATCGTTGTTTCTGATATTTCTCATTCGGAGCGAGTGGAAAAGTCGCCAAGTGTTGTGACGACTGACAAGATTGACAGAGCTGTCAATCAATGTGCATGAAAAAGTAAAAAATAAAAAGTACTGGTAACACAGTTTAATTTAGTGTGTATTTAAATTTTCAGTCAAGTATTCTTTCGTTTCAAATATACACGTTGTAGCTTTTTATCGTTTATTTTTGTTTTATGTTGGTTATATATGACATAAAAATTTGACAGTATTTAGGTAGGTAGGTAGGTATTTTTATAATCAATACATAGATAAATATTTCTTCGAAGTAAAGTGTAGGGCACATGTCTACTACGGAAATAACAAAATAAAGCTTAAGAAATATGGAAAGTGAGCTTTATTGTAACAAAAGGCGTCGGTACTCCATACATTCTAAACCGGGGGGTCAATAATACTGATGCAATTTTTGTTCCAATATAATTTGTATTACCCTTTTGACCGCCAGAATATTTTCATTTTGTTTTCCACGAATTTGTAATCTGTTCTGATAGTCATAAACATCAAAATCACTTGTCTAATGCGTCTGATTTATAAGACATTAACGGTGAAAGGGTATAAATATAAATAAATATCATGTTATTGTATATATATACCTTATATTTAACCTCACATATATTATTTATGTAAATGCTCATATATTTTGAGCGAAAGAAATAAGTATCATTTTTCTCTAGTTTTTTTTTGTCGGCCGTGCCACAATGAAGTGAAAGTTTACTCTTGTGAATAGGAACTGAAGTATTTCGTCTATAATTTCTTTCAACAAATTATTACTATTTGGTGTTTTAATTGTGAACTAATCGTAGTTATTTTATAAAAAATATTTGAAACTATCTTCAATCTTTTAATTTGTGATACTGGCTAATATTGGAAAATTATTTTTATTATTTTGTTTATTTGTTTACCGTTTTACTATTCTAGGTATTTAATATAATAAACAATACAATTTCAAACAATAATAATTAAGTATCTTAACACATTGGCGGACAGTAAAATAGACACAATAGATGTTTTATAGTTTTGACGCCTATAAGCGTTTACTGTCCGGGAAAGAGTTAAAAGCCATATGTGCCCTTTTTATGTGCATTACCCACGGTATTTAATTGTCATGTACCTATCTTATGTATATTGAATCATTTAAATAAAATACTTTAATTTGTAAATCTCATAAAAATGTACTACCAATCATAATAATCAACGAAACTGAATTGTCTATATTTGCTTTATGTGGGCTCGAAAATATCATACTGTATAATAAACACCCTGTGTAACAATGTAAAGGTTTTGCACACAAACAGTTACTTTTAAGTTCTGTAATGATTTTGTCCAATTGTGCACCTAATGTTGACCAAGTAATAAGAGTGAAATTCGTTCGCTCTTTTTATTTTTATACTTTGGTTGGTTTACCAGGTTTGAATCTTTTATAGGATGTAAATATCATGTCACGTTTTGTACTGTCTAGAAAATGTATTGAAATTATTAAAAAAAACTTCGGCTGAGCTGAATGGGGGATTTTTTTTTATGTTTTTCTGACAGATTTTCGGGTGGAGAACTGTCATTACTGTCACACTTTCCGAACAAAGTTTGACAGTAATGACAGTTCTCCGCCCCAAAAATCAGTCAGAGAAACGTCAAAGAGAATTCCCCATTTCGTCCTATTTTCACTGAGTAATATTTTTTTTATGAGTATAATTATTGATAGGAAATGTATAATTTCATATTTATCTTTGACGCGAAATATTGTTTTGTATCAGATTTTTTTTTAACAGCTTTCATGTGATATTAATAGTGAATATTTTTTAGTATGCTATTTATATTTGACTCTGCATTGTTCCTAGATTATTTTTTTTTTTTGTTATAGTACAGTTTATATTCAGTGTTGTTTTGGTTTTAGACGTACTATATACATAGAATTAATTATTATTATTTTTTTGTCTCTAAAAAAATGTATTAGTAAGATTTTTTTTTTTTGGTGAACGCAGGTGAATCGATGCCATTGTGTATTAGTTTTAGTGAAGAAATACAAATAAATGAACATTATATACAAATTAATTGCATTTTTATTAAACTTCTACAGTTACAAGCACATTGAGATCCATTTATTTAAACGCTAAAATGTTCGTATTTATTGAAAAACTATTTAACTGTGTAATCCTCAAATGTACAATGTTTTTTTTACAGCAAAGAAACTCAATTTAGTGACGAATTTCTTCCGAATGCCCGTCAAAGTCAAAAGTCAAATTTTTTTTATTTCATCGTTATAAGTGCTATAACATACAGATATACAGTAGCATAACACAAAGCTTGATGAACGTCATTTATGACTTTAAAAACAAAAGTGAACGTACCCGGTTCGAATTAAATTATTTTACGGGCCAGAAGAAACGGGAAGAAACTGGCATCTTTCGTCTTCTGGAGCATTCCCTTGGTCGCCTAAAACAGACGCCCACGACGGGAAAAGTTGGACTAGGGTGGTGACACAAATGTATTCTACACACATCAAAAGTGTCTAGGGATCAAGTACATTTTAAAAGATTGCAATCAATAATATATTTTACAGAAACTGAATTCATTCATATTTTATTTAAAAATGTGGTGATAAGTCATTGATACAGGCGTGGGGATTAGGTAGGAGACCAATCCAGACGATTAAATTTGATTAAAATAAATTAGATTTTTTTAGAGCTAAAATGTTCTTGATCCCTAGACACTTCTGATGTGGGTATTTACCGTCACCACACGGATAGACGGGGTGTCTATCCGGGTTAGACACCCCGTTTGTAAGGGAGCACCGATATTGTGCCTTTAGACACTTGCCTTGTCTTGTATTGGGCCAAACGACACCTAAGAATAAATTCGTATTCATAGGTAACTCTTGTGATCTGTTTTCGGCTTCTCGCATCCAGCTTCTGCCAGCCATCTTGCGTACCTATATCATCGTGGCGTGCAATTGTAGAGGCCTATGTCCAGTAGTGGACAAGTATGGGCTGATGATGATGAGGTAACTCCGAAAACTAGTTAAGGGTGGAATAAGTTGGTGAATACGGGCATTAGTCTAGTATCCTCGAACGAGTATAAAAAACCACGGGTATGCCCCTATTTGTCTCGCTCTCCCACGTTTCTGAAAGAAAGAGTAGGACGAACATCCTGATGTTGTACAATACCTAACGATAGTTCTATAGAACAAATGAGGATTACACATCACTACTCAGGTAAGTTTTATGCTCTGTCTGCCTCTAACGACAAGTGTCGAAAAGAGACAGTGGAGCCATCACGCGGGGTTCTGATGTGCTCGACTTATTTCTTTCCCTAGGTTTTCGTAGTACCAAAATGTATAGACTAACCAATCTATTCATAGCAGCGACGAGGCTCGCCACCCGTCGCGTCACGGAGACGCAAAAAGTGCACTAAAGTTATTATTTGTTCATGTTAAATAATTTAAGATAACTTAAGAGAGTTTTATTACATTCACTCCGGACGAGGTGTGACCGCTATAGTCATCATCATGCGGCATTGACGTCCAATGCTGGACATAGGCCTCGACAAAGACGATGAAAAAAAAATGTATTACCTATTATCTTTTCTTTCGATTAGCGGACGCTGTTGCTCACACATACCTACACTTATTACATACCTGTAGGTTTATAAGTAGGTACGTCACGAATCAAATTACGCTTCCGAAGCATTCACCTACATAACAATTATAATTGTACCTATACCAGTCACAAGAAACACAACTATGAAACCACACATATTTATTTTCCTAACACTACACACACTATCCAATCAGATTGATCTGAAAGAAGCCTCCGAAAAACTAAAGCGCATTTTAACGAAGACATACGACGTTGAAAACTCCGCTCTATTCCTAAGGGAGCATGGCAATGTTACAGAATTCGCTAATAATGCGTTGCGTGTTTTACATGAGACCGAGAGAATCGGCGAATATCTTAAGTATGTGAATGTCAGCGATTGCAACATCGGGGGAAATAGGAGCTATGTGAAGAGACACATCTACTTCGGCATGTTGCTCAGCGCGGACGTGCCTGAAACACATTGGGATGAGTTCAAGGTAAAAATCTTTTCACCCCGTGTTTTCATTTGCGCTGTTTCAGTATTAATTTCAGTGGCGTGCACACCATATAGGCTAAAAATACACTGCCTACCTATTTTGGCTACCTGACCTAATAATAAAGTTATTACTAGATCTTTGTTTGTTGTACTCACGAGGCTAACGAAGGTCCTGTGTTTTGTGATATTTCGTATTTTTCGTAAAGACAAGCAACCTAGACATAGGTGTCAATCCTTGGGGATTACTGCCTACCTTGTCGTAAAAGCCAGTCCACGCCACTAATTTATCTATTATATAAAAATCA
>SJJU01014056.1:0-13145 GCA_012932125.1 Conopomorpha cramerella
TTTTAATTTGTTGTACATTTTTACTTTAGCCAATAGATTATTTAGTAGATGGAACATGTGTATATTTTGGGAAGGTGTTGTCAAGTTCCAAGGGTTCTATTCAAAATAGAGGATATGATTCGGATTTAACATAAGGTCAATTATATTCATTCTAACCATATACAGATAGGTTGGAAAGGGGTATGGGCCATTCTCTGGAGACGTGAATATCTTATCATCATAATCAGCCACAGGATGTCCACCTCTGGATGAGGGCATCCCCCAATGATTTCTAAATGATTTGATATGCCAATAACCTCCACGCTTGTTGCGGGCGCACGCAGGCGGGTTGGTGATCGCAGTGATGTTGTGGTTTAACTCACAGAGAGCGATGCTGCCCGTCCTCTGGAGGGTTCCCTCGTGAACGTCTACATACTTGATACATTTCTAATCGCGTTGATATAAGCTTAGAAGACACGATATGACATAGGCCTCTCCAATTGCACGCCACTGTGATCTGTTTTCGGCTTCTCGTATCCAGCTTCTGCCAGCCATCTTGTGTATATCATTAGTCCACCTTGCCTGAGGGCGTCCTACACTCCGTTTGCCAAGACACGGTCTCCACTCGAGAACTCGTTTTCCCCAACGGTCATCGGTTCTACGGATAATATGGCCGGCCCACTGCCACTTCAGCTTGCTAAAACGATGAGCTATCTCGATGACTTTGGTTCTCTGTCGGATCACTTCATTTCTGATTCGATCCTTCAGAGAAACGCCGAGCATAGCCCTTTCCATAGCATGATCGAATAACACTGGGTTATTTTTCATATTAATCTTTGAGAATATACATTAGATAACATACTTATAATATAACTACTGAATTTACTTTCTATATTTTGTAACGTATTAACTTTATTTTTAAATCACAAACGAAAACACTTTCCTTTAACATGAATAGGATTCCTGCTATGCTTTTATTTAAAAAGCCCTTTATTATCTTGTTTATATTCTTCATCTTGTAGTATCTATCTAATGAGTCGTTCTGGGATGATCTGGACGCAATATCCAGGAAAGATGGATGGGAATAAAAGTTTATTTTTTTAATACATTTAATATTTATTTTCTAAAATGTTAAAACTCGTTTTTCTGTGGGTTTTTTAAAAGAAAACTTCCCTTTGACACAACAACAAGAAAGTGTTATGAAATCTTAAACCATATTCAGCCCTTTTAGAAAGTAGCCAGCGATTTGCACACTCGACGCCTACCCACACGCAATTGACCCGCAACACTCTATTGCTAATGAAAATCCAGAGATATATTAATCAGAAAAGGTTCTGCCTACGCCCCACAGGTGGCGTTAGAAACATAAACAATAGTTCACATAGACACTTGCTCTGGGATAGCCAAACTAGCTTCTAGGTGAATCTGGGCTAATTTTGTATGGGATTACGTACCTAGGGTAGCTCAAGTTTATAATATTCTTCTCAAAGCTGCGGGGAGACTGTGACAGTACATGTAACACTCTTGATAGACGTGTCAAAATAATGTCCAATTGTGCCCATTTAATCTAAACAGAAGCTAGAATTAAGAGAAGAAATGTCTTTTGTTAGGTTATATGAAAAAAGTAATAGTTTTAGAGATATTTTAGACCTAATGAGATAAAAGTCTTGATTGATTATCTGTTTTATAATAACACTAGTTTTTTGTTCATCATTGTGTTCAACATTATGTTGTATTATGGTTAGTTGCTTGGATCTATCTAAATCTGAAAGATTGCAGGTTGGAGATCTACTGCATGTACCAATGTGGCCCTTTACGCAATATTAATCGATACAAATATTGCTCCTTGCTTCATCTCTACAAATTTTTCACTTCCGTGCATATCTTAACTTCTACTGGTTATATCATCTTGAAGTTAGAATCAAAACAAAACCAAAACAGCAAAAGTCACCATCGACAAGAAACTTAAAATACTAAATAGAGCTTAAGATAAAATTGTTGAACACGGCTGTACATGAGTGAAGATTAACACGGCGGTTCCTCAAGGGCTTAAATGTAAATAATAACTGGTTACTACTTATAATATTGTCGTTGCACATCTATCCCATAAACAATATAATCCTATGCTGATCTTCACAAATTACTAAGGCACTTACAAACCAGAGCTCAGCTCAATATGAAACATGGTAGGGCAAGCATGGCCAACGTCGAGACCGTAGGTGTGTCGAGTGCAGAGTTTGACACGGATCGTGCTATTTCAACACGACAACCCACACGGGACAACGGTGAGTCAACGTGATAAGGATTGCCCTGATGATTGTGAAATTAACTTCGCACGACCGACCGGTGCTGCGGATTCACGTGGGTTATGTCTAGGTCTTAAGTCGGTTAAATGCAGCACTCCTATCTATCGTTCCTGTGTCTGTCAGCAAAAAAGAGACGCCGACTCAGCATATTTCCACGGTTCATTGTGACGCTGGTATTCTGCCAGCACTCAGGAGTGAGGACTTCAAGTTTAGGATCGCAAGCCTAGTTGTTTTTGGTCTGATATTGTATGTTGTGACCATTTTCTATTGAGTTATAATAAACTGAAATCACGCATTGCATAAGTTTACCAAATGTCGGTTATTGGGTCACGATTTTGATCCATCATTATCATTAGGTGCGTTTATTGAAATGACTTCGGCAGTGACAAACAAAATAATAACTTGTAATACTGCATAACAACTTGATATAAAATTAAGTCACGATGACTCCTATAAGTTATTCGCGAAATTATGATCCTGTATTCTGAAAGCATTCTGCACATATATCTGCTCAAGTAATGCGTTGTTTCTGCTCTAATAGGATATGAGTAAAAGAGACAAATTTTTCTAAAGTGATCCTATTGGCATGACATTGGAGATTCGAAAGCGATCATAATATGGTGACAGTCTAGCTAGCTTTGGGTTAAAGATGCTTCGTGAACCGTTATTGTTTACCCTCTCTCTGCCTACCCTGCTTTGGATTAAAGGCGTGTATTTTTTATTGTAGGTGATCTCCCACTTCCTAGATCACGGATAATTGTCATTGATTCCTGCTCCAATTTTATTTCTTTTATATTCTAATACCTAAAAATACGGAAACGACTTGGCCGATTTTAAAGAAATTTTGTGTGTATTGGTTGAGACTGACATTCGGCTGACATCTATTTTTTATACCCATAGCTGTATTTCTTTTAATAGGATTCGTTTGAAGTGTAGAATTCGAAAGGGACTTTTTGGCTTATAAGGGCACACAAATACCTTTACTATGGCTGAACAAACATTTTTCCTATCAGTAAATTTTATAAAACTTAAAAAAACTAAGTACATGATACTAAACGACTTTCCTTAAGGAACCCCTCAAGGAACCCTATGTCAAAGCCGAAAAGAAATGTATCAGCTGATTGCCACTTCACACGAAGAAGTTAGTTTTTTTTTAGTTTTTGACATAGAGGAAAGTTATTTGATGCCATAAGTCAAAAATCTTTCTGGTGTTCGCCAACGTTTTTCAATTAATAATTCATTTTGTTCAACCATTTTAAAATATGAAAAAAAAAAATAAAAAAAAATACACTTCACGCCTTTAATCCCAAAGAGAGGTAGGCAGAGGCACTTGCTTAATAAGCAAATGCCCACGCTTCACAAGCGTATTTAATCCCACGTGACGGGGGTGAGCCCATCGCCGTTATAGGGTTCACACACCTTGTGATGTGCGGGTTTCATCACGATGTTGTCCTTCACCGTACGAGCGTTGCGTTGCGTACATAGGCTCTGAAAAGAGTCCCATTGGTACACGTCCAGTAGCCGGACTCGAACCCGGGACCTCCCGGTTACAAGTCAAGTGTCCGACCAACTGGACCACAGACGCTCCAATATGAAATACAGATTTATATCGGCAACAAGTTTCGTCAACATATTTAATTTAACTTTGTATATTTTATGCACATCAAAAAAAAACGTATCCTTGACAAGCATAATGACGAGCACACAGCAATCAAGCCATAAGCCACAATCATCACGAAGAAGAAGAAATACTTGGCACATAATAGCAACAAAAAGTAATGCAACTTTAGCGCAATCACATGATAATTTTTATCAATCAGCGAATTAGCCGCAAGCTATCGGCGTCTGTGTTTTGTATGGAAACCAGACCTCTAACTGTGGCCTTGAACCATGACTTGATTGACCCCCTATTCAACATTGGAGGCTGAGATGAGACATATTCTGAACGAATGATCAATTTAAATGTAATACTTGAGGAGCAGTTGTCTCTTTTTGACAATTGCCATCAGAGTGAGACAAAGCATGCAACTTACCTGATTAGTGGAGTTCACGATTCAGAATTCAGATTCGTTCATTTGTACCTAGATTTCGATGTTTTGTAATTGGCGTAACCGAATTTGAGCTCTTTTTTAATTGTTCTATTGAAATTTTGACGTCTTGCTCATTCAAAAGTCAAAATGAAATGTATAATAAATATAGGAGCGTCTGTGGTCCAGTTGGTCGGATACTTGACTAGTAACCGGGAGGCCGCGGATTCGAGTCCGGCTACTGGACGTGTACCAATGGGATTCTTTTTCAGAGCCTATGTACGCAACGCTCGTACGGTGAAGGACAACATCGTGATGAAACCCACACACCGCAAGGTGTGTGAACCCTATAACGGCGACAGGCTCACCCCCTGTCACGTTGGGTTAAATACGCTTGGTGAACCGTGGGCATTTGCTTTAGCAAGAGCCTTTGCCTACCCCGCTTTGGGATTAAAAGGCGTGAAGTGTGTATGAAATATATAAATTTTGAAGCGACTTCAAAAAAGGAGTCTTTCTCAATTTGACTGTATACAGAGTGTAAAAGAATACGGCATGGTAAAAGTTGTTCATATTGACCAGTCCAATAACGTTTTTAAGACCATTGCTCGGGGTCCTTTTACACGCAGTATATAATTTTTAAGGTTGTTCGCGGATAGCTTCGTCGTTTATGAACTGATAATGATGATTTTTGTTTGTTGGAAAGACGATATTTTCAAGGTGGTACGGGCAAGGTATCCCATGATAAGAAAACCAGGGTTTTATGATGGCAAACCCGATACCTCGAGGACAAGTTTAAGAAAATCTTATGGACGGTTTGCGTCCACTTTCATAGTGCGTACCGCCAGGATGTGGAACGACTTGCCGGAGTCTGTGTTTCTTGCGCAGTATAGTTTGAAGGTCTTCAAGTCGCGGGTGAATAAGTACCTACTGAACAAGTGTGCTCCATCGTAGACCACATCGCTGCTTAACATCAGGCAGGATGGTGGTCAAACGCTTGTTCATAGTGATTAAAAAAAATGGACGGACGACTAATACTGGCTGAAGTGATGGTACTTTTTGTATGAAGAGGTGGAATATTCTTTTCGTTTGGGGTTATTGACACCTGCTGAAACAGATGCAGGAGGGTCTATAGACACAGTTTACTACAGATAAACTACCTAGACTACAGAAACGGTTTGAGTCTACTTTCATAGTGCGAACCGCCAGAACGTGGAACTACTTGCCGGAGTCTGTGTTTCCTGCGCAGTATTGTCTGGATGATTTCAAGTCTTATGTAAATAAGTACCTAATGAAATACGTGTGCTCCATTCAGACCATATTATCTCTGCTTAACAACAGGCAGGATGGTAGGATGGTCTCGGAACATTGAAAAAAAAAAAACTATTCGCTTAAAAGGGCTAGCTAGTATATCCGTCAAAACATGTCAGTCGAGTCACAAGTACCTAAGCTAAGTACACGAATTACAAATGCGGTAGTATTTTTCATACTACCTTATATGACCTGTCACGCGCGAGACACACATGGGTGACGTCTGCGCTTGCGCACGCTCTTTATTGTAATTCTGCATAATATAGTCAATTATAATTTGTAATATGAATTATGTGTATTGACTTCATGTTAATGTGGACAAACATGGATGTACCTGCTATGTCATGGCCGCGGAAATTCTGGTCTGTTTTTAAGCGACTTCAAATAAAGTTACTTAACCGTACCTATATGTGCTTTGCATGTTTGTTCACGGATAACTTTGTAGTTTATAAACCGATTTTGATTATCCTTTTAAATTTTAAGGTGTTGGTCCACCTTTGAAGTATCTTCTTTCTAGCAAAAAAAAATCGGGTTTGATATTGGCAGGCCAGTTAAATCGATAGGAGCTTTAAAAATCGTAGTGGCGACTAGGAGATGTTGGACGAAGTCGTTTCTTTTTACTTTAAAACTATTGTACTAACATTGTAATGAACTATGTAGTATAAGATCGGCCAAAAGTTCTCTAACAGTTTTTTGACGTGTCACTGAAACATCAATAAGGCAGAGTCGTTATAATTTGATAATATATTCGTATTAGTTTCAAGGGTGGTAGACCAGATCCCTGACTGACTGTACGTCCCACTTTTACTCTTGCGGGAAACTCAGTATTCCCGGTCTCATGAGAATCAACTTTAATGTATTATATTTCCACCCAAACCTTTTCCATAATATTAGGAACATGTAGAAAGATTTATCCAATATGATTGAAAGTTGCAGCCAAAAATATTTGCCTATGTATTATTTATGTTTTGTTTTGTTCTTATTTACTATACTGTTTCCTATAATTTATATTATTTTCGGTTCGACTATTCTGTTTCCCTTCATCAGATACGAAAGCCTTTAACTACTAATAAACAAACAAAACAATTAGTAAACAGTTACTAATAACTTTCATCGCTCATAATCCATCAGTTCTAAAGTCTACTTAATTCTACTCAGTGAGTAGAAATCTGGCACTAAATCAATGAAACACTACGCCTGACAATAGTAATTATTGTAAGCGATACCTCGTTGACACCTACACTCACTTGTGTTGCCGAACTAAGCATTTTAAAGGCATTATTGATTGTAACTTGGATGGCCTTTGTGCTTTGTAATCAAATTATTGGCGTTAAGCAACACGAAACGCGGTGACTATTGGATGGGTGACCGATTTAAAGTGGTTATTTGCACGCTCTCGTGCTTCAGATAGGTTAACACATTCTTGGACACTCAAATCAAGACAGTAGAAGTTTTATTGCTATCATGTCGGCTGGTGGGATGTGACCCCAAAGGGTTAAGCTGTAGGTGCTGGTTAGGTAATGTCTTATCTGAGCGATCGAATCATTTATCAGAAGAACCAAGCAAGACGCAGAGCTGACATAGAAACGGGCAGGGCCGCAGCTGGTAGGACCGATGAACGATGGGGTCTGAAAGTTCTAATAGTGTGTGTAAAAAAAAAATTAAAAAATAAATACACTTCACGCCTTTTAATCCCAAAGCGGGGTAGGCAGAGGCACTTGCTAAAGAAAATGCCCACAGTTCCCCAAGCGTATTTAACGCAACGTGACAGGGGGTGAGCCCATCGCCGTTATAGGGTTCACACACCTTGTGGTGTGCGGGTTTCATCGATGTTGTCCTTCACCGTACGAGCGTTGCGTTGCGTACATAGGCTCTGAAAAAGAGTCCCATTGGTAAACGTCCAGTAGCCGGACTCGAACCCGCGACCTCCCAGTTACAAGTCAAGTACCCGACCAACTGGACCACAGACGCTCTTCACGCAGAATAGTGTGTGTAGAAAGTGTGAATAGACCTCCAAATTGGTGGTCCGACGATCTGGAGGCCAAATCTGGTTTCGTTACTTTTATTTCACTGTCGCCCGTAGTAAAACAGCGATGCACATCGTTTTCCGCTACGATGCCAGAGCGATGCAACTGCCAGAGTGTAGAGTTGACTAGACTTATTTATTTATTTAATACTTTATTGCAACATAAATGTACAAAAGGCGGACTTAATACTAATGTATTATCTACCAGTCGACCCCACAGCATGGGAAAGAGTAGTCGCGGGTCAGTATTAATATTACAATAGGACATGGCGTCGTTTAAGGACACGCGGCGCGTTGCGCGTCCTTGTAGTTAAGACAGCGGGCCTGTAATGCAGGAGACAGTCACAAGCGACGCTGTGGCACTTTTGGGAATTCCTATGTCCTGCGGTAGACATCAGAGGGCTGCCATGGAATCAACCATTGAAAATTTATTTTTATGACTCAGAAGTTCACCATAATTTCTAGAAGCCTATGAAGAACTAAACACGTGTAAGCTATCGCGTCTGTGACCGTAGATTTCTTCAAAACACTCCAGTGACAATGGCTCAAACGAAAGTCTAAAAAAATAATTACGAGTCACATAATAACGGTACCAAAAGTTCAAGGTCGCAGTGAGTTTTATGGACCGAAATTAATAACTTATAATAATATCCTAAACGTTTTTTTTTTGTTTACAGATTTGTCGGCCAATAAAAATTTATGCGTCAGATTCGATTCAAAGAACGCCGAAATAAATTGAATATGACAAATTCTTAATGCCCCGAGTATTTGTACGGTGGGAACCAAGATGGCCTTCGTGAGTTATTATAGAGATAATTTGACATTTTGACTAAATAGCCTTTTGAATAGACAATAAAATAATAACTGATAAATAAATCGTTTAGGGACGGACGCGACTATTAAAAAAGTCGTGATTCTTACGTGACATAAGTCAAAATATTGTCTAACACGTTCCTACGCATGGTGAACGAAAGGGACACCAACATGTCTTGTGGTAAATAATAATCTTATCAGTCTATGTTACGACGCACTAAAACATTTTATCGTAGAGGAAGGAAGTAAATCCGGTTACAAAAAAAAAATACTCACAAGTACAGTCGGCCAAGAATGCGATCTACCACCCTAAGGTTGAGACACGTATTAAAAATAAACGTCTTTTAATTCCAAAGCGGGAGGGGGGGGGGGTCGGGGGACGCAGAGTCACTTGCTAAAGTAAATTCCCACGGTTCACCATGCGTATTTAACCCAACGTGCAGTGGTCCTTACATGGATTCCTCGATTTATAGGGGTAATCCCCTAATCGCAACGACGACGGGTTCAAACACACTCTTAATGGGTGTGCAGGTTTCATCACGATGTTGTTCTTCACTGTACATCGGTGCGTTGCGTACATGCGGCTCTGAAAAAGGTACACGTCCAGTAACCGAATCCGCGACCTCTCGGTTACAAGTATCCGACCAACTGGACCACAGACGATTTTAAGAATTGTAAAAGATAAACATAAAATTACATCCATCTTTAACACAGGGACTTTGACGTGTAATTACGTAATCATCAAAGCAATAAACATTAGTGTCTTGTGTCATCTCCGACCTTGTACAGATCACTTGTTATTTTGTCGCCAGAACTCAAGAATGGACCGAAACACACGATTCGTGAGCATGTATATATATAAAAAAAAACTTTAATGTCTAATTAAGCCCTGCGATTGAGTCAATCACGCGCACCTCGTGTGCCAGCAAAAAGATTAAGGCATTTGACGTGATAAACATCATTAGCTATCTTTTTTTGACTGCGTCCTTCGTATGGCAGTTGCGTTTTTTTTTCATATTGTGATTAATTTTCGAGTTTTGTACGGTAACAATTTTACCAAATTTAATAACACTCTTTCTATCTGAGGACATGGGTTTTGTGTAAAATGATGACGTAGTTTCTTGAATATTCATGACGATATTGTACAGAAAACCTTACAAGGTTCAATCTCTACAAAATTGAAACATATTTTGGGTGGACACAAACATTACTTCTACAAAGACCAGTGGGATAGCCAGAGCCAGATATTTGGCGTTTACATAGAGTTTGTCCTTAATTGTAATTCTGTATCGGTGTTGAAACTACCCTCAATTACAAATCTCTGCTCAAACATAATATGTCCCGGTCGATTCTTGTTTATGTGAGAGAGTAAGGGACAACCTATGCTCGGGTGACGTTTTAGTACTGGTTTCAGAATACCCGGACCTAGGACCTCCATCGCCCTTCATCCTTTCTCCACATTAAATATCCTGTGACCATGCGTCACGCAGTCTTTTGGAAGTTTTTTGTGTATTATGAACAAGCGATTGACCACCATCCTACTCTTTGTTAAGCAGCGATGTGGTCTACGATGGGGCACACATGTTCATTACAATAAACGCCAAAACATGATTGTTATGTGGCAAATATATGGAGGACGGGTGAATGATTTAATTTCATTTATTTATTTCATCCACTCCAGCCCAACATTTCCTGTCATAAGTGTCGCGGCGAGGCGACCAAGGGAACTCTTCAGAAGACGGGCAGCAGCGCTCTCTTTGATTTAAACCACGACACCACTGCGATCGACAACCCACCTGCCAAGCGTGGCGGTTATTGGCTTACCCCCCAAATTATCATGAAAATCAATGGGGGGATTCCCTTGTCCAGCAGAGAACATGATGTGGCTGATGTTGATGATGATTTCATCCAGAACAGAGGACTTTTTAAGTGGACTTTAGTCAGAAACTATGGTTTACGCAACAATATAAAAAATACCTTATTGTTGTAAATTCAAGGCTAATTGGTAAGGGCCATTCTGTAATTAAACGAAAAAAAAAAATACTTTAAAAGTCCCGCCCACATAAACGTTTGTCACGTCTTTGTTGTACGCCTGTCTTCTGTCAAAGTTACAAATACATGACTTGAGATATTATACCTCACAAAACCTCCTATTTCTATGAACTGAAAGCGCCGTCCAATACTTACGCTTTGAGAATATACGCCTGTTACTGTACTTGACGATCATTCATAGACTTTTTGGTCAAATCCAATAAGTACTATTCTTGTTAAGTTAATTATATACCTTTGGTACCAAAAGGTTGTTATTTGTGAAACAAATGAAGTGAAGGGAGTGTGGGTCGGTGATGGTACGACTTGCATGTACGTACAGACAGAAATTACTGTTACAAATGTAACGTGATCTAATACGTCAGTAGTAAATACCTTCAAGAAGGTTCAGTGAAAATATTCACAGTTGAAACTCAATTGGACCAACTCCATGTACCTGTGATTACTAATTTAATATTTTCGTACATTCCGCCTTTGGCTGGGCACATCAATCATGCCCTTTTGAGATTGTCGAGTTTTGACTTCGCTAGTTGCTTTAACGCGACTTTGTATAAAACCAACACAGTATTATTGACTATCGTAGGAGGCGACCGAGAGAACTCTCCAGAGGATGGATGGCAGAGCTCTGTGAGTTAAACACACCACCGCTGCGATTGCCAACCCGCCTGCCAAGCGTGGCTATTGATGGAAATTATCATGGAAATCTTTGACGGAGTCAGTGGATGTCTTGTGGCTGATGATGTTTTTTTTTTAATTACTATGAACAAGCGTTTGACCACCATCCTGCCTGATGTTAAGCAGCGATGTGGTCTACGATAGGGCAATCTAGTGTCAATTATATTTATTTTTATTTTGACTGCTGCTTCATTGACGGACAGTAAAAAAAACAATAGATTTTTTATTGTTATTTCGCCTATAGCCATCTTCCAATGTGTTCACATTGGACAGGATGGTGGTCTTACGCGAGTGCATTAAAAAAAATCACACATCAAGATTCGAAATTCTAACATACCTAGTTATAAACATACTGACACAGTACGTTTTCGTCATTACAGTCAATTCATAGAGTAAGTAAAATACGTGAGTGTTGTAAACCATTATGTTGATGGTCAACGGCAGAAACAACAAATTACAATATGGCCCATATTATTTTTTTCTAAATGATCTCTTGAGTCATTGAAAGTGAGGTCGAGTGATTGACACAATTCATTTCCTCTGAGTTTTCTAAAAAAATCAATCTGTCAAAGATAGCGGGAAACGAAAGAGATATAATTACTTTATTCTTGATCCTACGTCCTTCATTATCATTTGTGTGAATTTTAAGAAAACTGCTCTATGCTGTTCATTTTGACTGACGAAGTCTTTTTAATAGGTATGATCATCAATTCCCAATGCGAGCTGGAAACAAAACAGGGCTGGGAAGATCAAGATTAATGGAGTGAAGAAAACACGCGCGATGTAAAGAGACAGGCGCAAGTATATATGCTCGGCTCTAGAGAATGGCACGCTGAGAGTTGCGACAGCTGCTTCTATCGAATCCTTAAACCGAAGTAAAAATTACGTCATTACTATGTATACCTCTTGATGATATACGCAAGATGGCTGGCAGAAGCTGGATGCGAGAAGCCGAAAACAGATCACAGTGGCGTGCAATTGAAAAGGCCTATGTCCAGCAGTGGACAAGTATGGACTGATGATGATGATGATGATGATGTATACCTATGTTAATAGGGTTAGAAGTCTGAGGGTAGGCAAAAGTGTGAAACAAAGAAAGTGAAATACCTACTAAGTGTGGTAAACTGCACAAATATACAATGTATTTAGTAAAATAGACCTTCCTCCAATGAAAAATCAATATTTGATGATGCAGCCGTAATCAAACAACCCCCATTGCTAAACACACGCATATTCTATAAAAAAAACTGTATCTCTGTAAATCATAAAACATGCCACAATTTCCACACCGCTTGTCATAACAAACACTGATGTTTCCCTTATTGCCATCGCCCCCACAAAACCCTGGAAAGTGTTTCCAAACCCGTTCGCAAGTAAAAAGACAAATCGTAAAAGTAAACTTCAAATAAAACCACTCGACATTCACAAAACATGTCGGCTATTGTTTCGCCGAAGCTCACTTGATCCGCGGCCGGCGAACGGTTATTGTTAGTGCCGTTTAGGGGAAGCTGGGGGTAAGTTCCGGGAAACGCGGGCAAAGTTGGAAAAAGCCGCCAAAGCAAATATTTGCGAAGTCCGCGGCATCGGCCACCTGCGGTCACCCTTTCGCTGCGTCCTCTGGATTTATATAGAGCTGATGGCATGATGTGTATTGATAAATTATTGTAGGGAAATGTTTGTTTTAATATATAGATATTAACACGATGGTGCCTAACCTACTTAGTGTGTTTTTGTTGCGATGCTAAGGCAAACGTGCAGAGGGCAGAGCACAAGATCACGCCACACCGAGACACTTGGACTTTAAATGTACAACTTCATAGTAATGACATCAGTGAAAGGTGCAGGCTTATTACCTATTAACCAGCTTATTGCCTAACACGGATATCTCTGGGTAAGTAACAAAACCATCTCCACTATCGTTTTTTTACGTCCCAGACCAGGCAGGGACTAGTAAATAAGTAA
>SJJU01014063.1:0-11169 GCA_012932125.1 Conopomorpha cramerella
TTCACCCGCGACTTAAAGGTATGCTGTCTTTGTCATTCTAGACACAAATGACTGTGATATCAGTATTTCTTAAGTTTATAATCTGTTTTTACACAGTACACAGAAACTAAAGAAAAACATCATGCCATCATTGACCAATATGTGAATACTATACCTGACCATTCTCTGGAGACGAAAGCTAGTAGATGCGCACGTCTCCAGAGAATAGCCCGTACGCCGAGAGGCAGGTAGGATGCGGGTGGTGTTGGGATTATCCCTGTAATATCAGGTATATTAGCAGGCAGCTGAGCTGATCCTGATCAATGTGAAAACGATGTTTCGTTTCATAGCTTAAGTACGCTTAGTAAACTGTGGGCATTTGCTTAGCAAGAAATTCTGCCTATCGTTTTTTTTAACGCATTGTACAATCGTTTAGCCACCATCCTGTCTGATATTAAGCAGCGATGTGGTCTACGCTACTTGGAGCAAACTTTATCATTAGACTATTAAGCACAGACAACACAGTAAGTCATTCCTAGCAGGTTTTTTTACCACTATCCTGCCTGATGTTAAGCAGGTTCCTACCCCGCTTTGGGATTAAAAGGTGTGAAGTGATTTTTTTTAATTACTTTTCTAACAATCAAAGCTCGCGAAGACATGCCGTGATTGATCGTCGATATGAATAAATTATTGAAACGAAACGACTGCTGGCCTTCTTATTATTCATATCAACCAACGAAGCATTTGGGAAGATACACTAAGTGGAATATGAGTATTTCAAGAAGACACATTTGCTTAACTAGTTTTATGCTCAAGGTCACTTTGTACGAATACATTTAGATATAAGTATAGATTTCAACGTATTTTCAATTCATAATTTCTATCACATTGTCTAAAACCTAACTTCAGTCAAAAACTAACTGCAGTTATTTCATGTAACAAGGAAAGTGATGAGTATGAATGTGGAAGGATACAAGGGAAGAGGGAGACCAAAGAAGGTATGGATGGACTGTGTGAAAAATGATATGTGCGTGAAAGGTGCAACTGCAGAGATGACGAATGATAGAGATGAATGGCGAAAAGAAACCTGTTGTGCCGACCACACCTAGTGTGGGATAAGAGCAGGAAAATGATGATGCAGTTATTTCATGATGCTATTACTGAAAATATCAACTTGGAGTGAACTGTGGGCATTTGCTTAGAAAGTTATTCTGCTTGCTGCCTGCTTTGGGATTGAAAGGCGAGAAGTGTAGCTTTCAACAAAAACGTGAGCGTCTTCAGGGAAGCTCGTAGTAAGTTCGGAGGTCTTTAAAGCTACCCTAGTATTGGTAACGCCCTTTGCGTGTCCCTCAGTATTTAGGGTATTCACTAATACGGCTATTGTCATTGTCTGTATCAAGTTATGTGTCTACTTGAACCTTTTTCTCTTCATTTCCTACTCTAGTGGTTTCAACTTCATTTCGTGTTTCACCACGATGTTATCCTTCGCCTTATGAGCGTTGTCTTGCGTTGATATATCGCACAGTTAGAATAAAAGTGACACAAAACAAAATGTGTCATTTTATGAAATTGAACCTTAACATAAAACATACAAAACTTAAATTACAAAATAGGCGTGTTTCGTATTGGGTCCTTTTTGTTCTAACTATGCGATATATAGGTTCTGAAAAATATTCATTGGAACATTTATTACCAGCCGGTCTCGAACCCAGAACCTCCGATTTGCGGGTTCAGTATCCAACCACTAAGCTAAAGACGAGGGATTTCGGCGAAAGATTGCAAGCCCATTGTCTGATAATACCTTTTAAATACCCCGGATATTATGTCATATTGTATCAGAAACTATACTTAAAATGTAATATGTAGTTTAACTTAAAATATTGATTGATAACCCAGCAAATTTAAAAAATGTGTTTCACTCCGGCAATGCCTTACTACGTACCTACCTACCTATCATAGAAACAATATTGCATATAGCATTCTTGAGCGTAGGTACGTCGTGAAGCACGCGCCATTCCAAAACAGCTATTCTAAGTCGTAAATACTTAACTACAAGGTTGAAATTTAAACGATAGATGGTTGATTGCATGTTCCACGCACAAAAAGTAGTTTGCAAACGAAGTCATCTACATCTCATTGGCGATAGATGTATCGCCGGTCATTTATGTTAGTTGGATGTTGTAAGTTATTTCAAAAGACTTTTATAGAGCTCTTGGAATAGCTGGTGACTCCATAAGCTGTGTGGTGACGGAGGAATAGAAAACATGTGTCACCAGATCAGCTCACCTTCCCCTCGTGGTGTGCGAGGCGACCGAGGGAACTCTCTAGAAGACGGGTAGCATCGCTCTCTGTGAGTTAAACCACGACACCACTGCGATCGCCAACCCGCCTGCCAAGCGTGGCGATTATTGCCATTACTAAAAGCTCTATTCTTAAGATACTAAAACAAATCCTGAGCTAATGTTATGACATAAAACTAACAGTAGGATCATAGGCGTTTCAGGGGCCAACTTAGCCCACAAAGTTCAGTAAATGGCAACAACTATTATTATTTTCCAAAACTTTTAATCAACAATAAAGAACCGACCAGTACTAGTAATTGTTTTTTTAAAGTTTCTCTCGTTTTATCCGGTTTGTCACACAACAGTAACAATATTTTCTTTCTAAAAAAAATTTAATTTTTATTAATTTATATTTTTTCATAAACGACGTAGTTATCCGCGAAGCATAAAAAAGCATACAGAGGGTAAAAGGACCCCGAGCGCCGCATTGTCGTATAGTAAAAGTTGTTCATATTGGCGAGCCCAACTAAGTTTTTAAGACCATTGCTCGGGGTCGCTCGCAGTAAGAAAGACTCCTTTTTTAAAGTCGCATAAAAATTAAGCGACGTTTACCTAAATCCAATATGGCGGAAATTTTCAGCATCATCATCATCATCATCAGGCCACATTCGTCCACTGCTGGACATAGGCCTCTCCAATTGGCGGAAATTAAAAACCCATTAAAAAATAAGTGCTTTTTAAATGTTTTATTTTTAATTCAATATTGTTCATCGGGTATATAGGCGCGAATATAATCAAAGACAAGCTGGAGCTTACATTTGTTATTTTACTCGACGTTTCGATGCAGTTGCATGCGTCGTGGTCACGAGTGGACCTATATACCCGGTGAACATTATTGAGTTATAATGTCTGTGCGCGTTTCATTAAAAAGAAAAAAAAATGTCTCTATTTGTATCCCTACCTACATCCTAACAAGCTTAGGATCTATTAGGATTATTACGACGAAGTCCGCAATTTGATATCGAAATTAAAGGATTTAATTTGTTTACGTATGCTAAGTATTAATTAAGCACATAAATAATTGAAAGTACTTCAGACCACTCTGAAGATAGTTTCATATTAATATTCCCACGGGAACAGGACGTAAGCATATAAAATCCCAGCAGGAAACCAAATAATATTGCATTTGAATTATTCAATAATTTTGTTTCGAGTATTATGGATAATCGATTAATAAATAAAGTTGTTTATCGTATGTGTGTTGTTGCAAAATATTGTAATAAAATGGCTGCTAATTACCAAATAATAAAATAAATGCAGTCGACGCATTTTGTTCCCAAAGCGGGTAGACATACTTTCCAAGCAAAAACCTATTCTATAAGCGTATTTAACCCAACGTATATTTTATTGAATTATTCATTTATTTACATTTGACACGTACATACACAATTACAAAATAAAGAAAATTTAACAATTAGACGAAACAAACACAGGAATATTGGACTTTTATAAAAATAAAGGGATTTATTTATTTTATTTGCTGCATTAACTACGAATATTGTACGTACATATGTACCAGGCGCATGCTAGACGCAACGTAAATACTGTGATCCAACAGTATATATCACTGTTTGTGGTATTTACTGAACGTGTAGGATGACGTATTGATAGATGACAGTATTTACTGTTGGATTTCTATAAATCAAAATTTTGAGGTGTGGTTTGTGGCAGAATTGTCGGCTCTGAAGCTGAACATAAGAGCCAATTTTAATAAATTGAATTGTATAAATCCAAATTCCAGAATGACCGTCTGTCGGAATGTGGTAAATACTGATCATGTGGTTATTTCGACAGTATTTATCACGTCAGTCGGTACTAATAAACATCCATCATCAATGGACGCGGACGAGTTTTTACAAAATACAATGAGCCAGCCAGAAGATTATTCGGCGTCTACTCCACCAAATACATCATCACCCGCAGCAGAACTATGTGTTCCCACAACAAGAGACCATGACATTATGAAGGAATTCATTGATTATTTGGATGGTTTTCCAGAAACTTGGGACAGCTCTTCGAGGGGTTACAAAAACGTCATTAAAAGAGGAGAAGCTTATGGAAAATGTTGAATTTCAGCAATTAAATTTAGATGGGTGTACTTATCTCTGCTTTGTGAAAAAATTGTTATTTTTTTGTCCATCTCTTTCTTCTTACTCTTTTTTAAGCCGATTGCTAATATAATAGCGATGCAAGGTCTTTTGCGCGCTGCATTCATTATCCAGACGTCTATCTAGCCTCGAAACTATTACGATACTGAGTTGATAATTATTGAACGTCTAGGGATGCATTTACATCCGTGATTATTTAGTGACGATTAACAGTAAATACTGTACTGAAATATCACAGTATTTACTTTGCGTCTTGTATTTAAGTTGTTAGTCATATTGCCGCTTAGTAAGGAAATCAATGTTTGAAGTTGCAAAAACCCATGAATCGAGGGCAACTTTATAAAATCGTAGTTGCAACCGACGTACTGATAGAAGTAGCTTCCTTTTTCTTTAATATTTTCTTTTGCAACAAAACTTTCATTTAAAACACCGGAAGCTTCCAATCATTATGTATGCAATTTCCGTAACTGAACCAATAGTCCCATAAAACCAGAGCACCCGTCATTCCCGGTTACATTGGACAAGGAAACGTGTAGACGAGGCAACCCTCCCGGCTAAAGATCGGGCAAAAACCTTTCCATCTACTGCCCATAAAAGTGAATGAAGCAAAAACTATGATGCCGTCAAGACCACTTAAAATCTACTAGACGTTTCAAAGGGACTTCCATAGCTTTTTAAAGATACTGGGCGCGATTTTATACACTGTGTAAGCATAGATTAGCCTTTTTAGATGCGATATTCTGCGTAATGAGATAGCAATTTGTAGGAAAGTTGATTTATACGGCATGCGACGTGAATAGCAGTAAATCATGAACGTGTGACGTCTTTAAACGGTGCTTTAGACAAAAATATAAAAGGAAGTTGTTACAAAATGTTGCTTGGTAGTTAGTGGATCTAGTTTGTTTTTGAGAAAAAAAAAACTTTACAAATACAATGGGGAATTTGTCAAAGTTTGTTTAGAGTGTATGACAATTATGACCGAAAAAACGTCAAAGAAAATTCGATATTGTTGGTCACTTGACCATAATCTCCAAAAGCCTGTGACTCTATGGCCACATATAGCTTAGCATGATAAGAAGTTAAGTCGATAAATGTTCCTTCAGTCACAAATTGCTAGTTCGAAGTCTGAATAAACCTAAATCTTCAGATCCCATAGTCTGCTCCTACAATATGCCAGAAAGAAAGGCAACTGATGCTCTATTTACATCCCAGGTCAACATGGAGTACAGTTTTTTACAAAAAAGAATTCCGTAACAAAATGCTTGCAGCACCTATATAATGATATATTTTAAAACTGTCAAATGCAAAAGCTTTATGGAACACTTTTTTTATCGTAACGCAAAGTTTTTTTTTACTAGAACCAATAAATATCTCGATCGCAGGTTCAAATACCATTAAGCACCAGACTTTTTGAATATTTTTTCATCAGAAATTTTGATCTAAGTGAGAGTAAGTAAAAGTCTTTATCCCAACTCGGAGGGATATCCGATTGGTAAGATGATCACGTGCGCCCGCCATCTTGCAACGCCATTTTCTTTGTTTTGACATCCGGCGGCGGGATGACAGGGATCACTAATTGATGAAAATGAGTTGAAACAAGTTACTGTCTCTTTTCATGATATTATGATCTACAGTGGCGTGCACTGGATTTTACAACAAGGTAGGCAGTAATCCTCAAGGATTGACACCTATGTATAGGTAACTTGTCTTTACGAAACACAGGTACCTACCTATCTACTCACCCACAAAACACAGGACCTTCGTTAGCCTATGTCGTGAGTACAACAATTATGGATCTAGCAATAACTTTATTACTATGTCGGGATATCAAAATACTAAGGCAGGCAGTGTCTTTTTGCCTATATGGTGTGCACGCCACTGATGATCTAATATATTATAAAATTTCCATGTCAAAATGTTAGTTAGGTACCGTACTCTTCCGAAACGGCTTTACTGATTTTTATCAAATTTTATATCAGTAGGTCTGAGAATCGGCTACTATCTATTTTTTATGCATCTACCAGTTGTATGTCTCCCAATACACGGGGTACAAAGGCAGCTTATTATGGCAAAACAAATGTTTGCCGGGACAGCTAGTATTATTATAGTTTTGTACGCGGTTGGCATGTTTGGACGAATTTATAGCTTATTTACAAACTAACGAAGAATAAACGGTACAACGGTACTTACAGCTATTCCCATTTATCATCATCGTCATTATCATCAGCCACATGACGTACACTGTTGGACGAGGGCCATCAATTTAGGGAAAATGCCAATAATCGGCAGGCGGGTTGGCAATCGCAGTGGTGTAGTGGTTTAACTCACAGAGAGCGCTGCTGCCCGTCCTCTGGAGAGCTCTCTTGGTCGCCTCTTACAATCCGGAAAACAAACGAACACACCAAAATTATAAAAGAAATACAATTAAAACAACAAGCAAAAATACAGAATGACACAACAACAAATAAGAACAGAAAAAATATGAGGGTATCTACTAGCAGTGGTTAGCACCGAGCGTGTGCCAGCTCTCACGCTAGTAAAAGGGTCCCGACTCAGCATAATGCCACAGTTACCTGCAGCGCTGGTGTTCCGCCGAAACCCGTCGTTTTGTATTCGCTGTACCTGTGACTTGTGACAACTAGTCAAAGGATTTAGTGTCATATGTTGCATCTTCATCACTGTCACAGTCCACCGACGTCCACAGCTGAACGTAGACCTACTCTAAGGCGCATCACAACAATCAGTCTTCC
This sequence comes from Conopomorpha cramerella, assembly GCA_012932125.1. Lineage (NCBI taxonomy): Eukaryota > Metazoa > Arthropoda > Insecta > Lepidoptera > Gracillariidae > Conopomorpha > Conopomorpha cramerella. The sequence continues at coordinate 7,180 of SJJU01014063.1, forward strand.
GCCTTTCTTCGCCATAGTTTACCTACAAAATATTTGGTATTGAACGAATTCAAGTGTGTTAGACATTTTCTAAATAAAGCCACAACAGCATTGTACTGGAATACAAGTGCTAGCCGTGTAGCGGATTCTAAAGAGTCGTTTAGTAATAAAGCACAGTTCACTTTCTTGATATTCTATCCATATTGGCCTAAAACGGTTTCTGTTGTGTCGGTTTTTGGCCTGTATTCTGTGACTCCCCACAAGAACTTACCTCTGCTCAAGTAACGTTGTCCCGCTCTAACAGTGTATGTGCAAAAGAGACAAATTGTTCTTTAGCGACACCTGAGTTCTGAGGGATACGGGGTTTATGGTAGTTACGGGTTTATCGCGTTGCGATTCAGGGCACGGCATTGCTCCCCTCGAAAGTGGAACAACACGTTTCGCGTGGTCCTTTTAATATCGTCATCTATTATTGGAAAATAGGAATTCGTGTTTGACATCATAATTCTATTCGCACACACACGCACTCGTATTTTGCCTTAAATTCTTGGCTGTGCAATTTATAATAGACTAGTGGACGGCCTCTCGTTTTCATTCGCGCATTTTCAGTATTAATTCCTAAAAATACTACCTTTGGTGGTAGTATTTTTCGTAACCACGACGCATGCAACTGCGTCTAAACGTTGAGTGAAATAATAAAAGCAAGCTTGAGCTTGGCTTTGATTATATTCGTGCCTATACATATACCCGGTGAAAAATATTGAGTTATAATGTTTGTGCGCGTTTCATTAAAAAAATATCTGTGTTTTCTGGGCAGTACAGTCTGAAGGTCTTCAAGTCGCGGGTGAATAGGTACCAAATGAACAAGTGTGCTCCCTCGTAGACCACATCACTGCTTAAGATCAGGCAGGATGGTGGTTAAACGCTTGTTCATAGTGTTAAAAACAAATAGGATTTTTATGTAATACTGAAATACGAAAAGTAGCCACTGCTTTAAGTTCCTTTGTTCCCCAAACCGCAGGATTTTAAGTGACATCGAGGGAAATAACTCTAAATGACAGATTGACGATGCAGTAAAAATCACCGTCAGCTAGAGAAGCAAAACGCGTCATAAATCCAAGTTTATGAACCACAAACACTCTCCTCCTGTTTTTAATAAAATGAAATGGAAATTGGTGATTACAAGAGGATTTTACTATATGCTTTACAGTTTGGTTTATTGCGTTGCTCGTATAAAGGTGATCGTTAAAAAAAGACTTTGCTTTTCGGAATCGTCAACTCCATACGTTGCGAGCTGAAAGTTAATTTTAACACGATAAAAATCTCTCGTTTAAAAACCAATATTAAAACAAATTATTACTTTCAAGTACGTAATTTGTGGAGTGTTTTTCATTCCAAATGTCTTTCTGAGGCACCATAGTCGGCAATTAGTTGGTATTTCCAGATATGTTTTATGTCTGTCATCAATGCGGAGGTTCGCGTCTATTTTCGGACCACACAAAAATGTGAAGTGAGAAAATAATAAATAAATATTTTTACAACAACACACACATTGCCTTCATCCCATGTTAAGTAGCTAAAGCACTTGTGTTATGGAAATCAGACAACGAGATATATTTACTTATATAATTTTTTTTTTTCATTTAAATATATACATATATAAATAAAACACCCAGACACATCAAACAAGTGCTTAAAAGCTCATCACCTAAGCATCTGTCAGCGGTGGGAATCGAACCCACGACCCTACGGAGCAGAGCAGACATGCTGACCACTACACCAACGGGCCCGTAAATATCGGATTATTCATAGGTGCAGATACTTGAAGTTCATTTAGGCTGGGGCAGTAACGGTTGGGATAAACGAGTGTTGGCCAATAGTCTGCAGGACCGGTCCTCGGCTCGGCTAATTGACGTCCGACTGATACGGCGCAGGAGCAACACCGGCCTCCGAAATGACGTAACGTCCTCCCACCTCACGACTTACATTCAATCTTACCATAGTTACTTTAAGACCCGAATTAATGCATTCAGATCCGACTACTGCTTTCGATCCTGTCGAACACCGCCGTATGTGCATGCGCAACTTTCATTCGTCAATTTAGTAGAAGAAATCTCGTGTTAAAATAAAAACATTGAATTATTAATGTAACGATGGTTCTGTTGTCACGTTTCGTAAGGTGTGTTATCCCCTTTGTAAGTGGCGCGGTGCGTACCGCAGGGACGTATGATAGGTCCTGTATTACATGAAATATATTGCTTAATTTGTTCCAGTCACGATTCAATATCTCGTGCAGCCGGTGGTAGTTGAGATGTTTTGCCTCTTGTTGTAGTCGCGGAATGCCCGGTGCCGTTGGAACCTGTCCTTCTGTGATGTACTTACTTACTTACTTGCAAAAGTGTGCGTGAAATTCGCGTCTTCGCCGCCAACAGTCGTTCACATCTCGACTATGTAGTTGCCAATTTTCAGCGTTTCTCTTCTCGTGTGAACGCACTGTTATGTGGAATATTCCGCGATGAGGTCGTAATTAGTGCTGTACATTTTATTATGTAGGTAGTACTTAGTGTAGGTACGTGCATACCTAGGTACGTTAATTTCTATGAATTTCATTTGTGAGATGCCGTGAAAAATTTCACGTATCAAAAGTATTTCAGATTTGGAATTTTTTAATTGTTCGGTCCGGGGGTAGGGTTAGGGGCGCAAAGGTCGAGTTGGAGTATACCCTTGGGGGCGCTTCCTGGACCTATAAAACATGCGAAAAGCAAAAAAAAAAAGAAAAAAATAGGTTCTGGACTTGGTCAATTTTGTATGAAGCTAGGGACTTAGTCGAATTTCCGAGAGCAGGTATATCCTTGGGGGCGCAGACTTAGAAAAATTCAACAAGTGTCTTGCTTTATTTAGTTGTCTGGGTGTTTTATTTATCTATGTATGTATTTAAAAGTATTTATGTAATTTTATCAGTCTCTGGCACCCATAGTACAGGGTATCCTAGTTTGGGGTCAGGTGACCGTGTGTAAAAATGTCCCGGCATATTTATTTATTTGTTTAAAGGTCTGGTGATTGAATTGGTTTTGAGTGAGCATTCTGTGAGCAGTGACCGCTGTGCGTCGGCGCCGGCTCCCCCTGCGCCCCGCCCAGCAATTTGTCTCCGCCGTGTCGTCGCCTCTCACCACAAATCTTCGTGTCATTGTTTTTGATGAAAGCAACCACGCCTCACTTGCATACACACTCTGCGCTTTTTTATTTTCTGTAGCTTATACATGCGTTGGGTGTACCATAAAGTCACTGGTCGGTGCGTTGTGATTAGATGGACAAACTTTTAGCGGAAGGTGCTAAATAATATGGTTATCCCTATTAGATGGTACATTCCTTCCCAAGGAAATGGATTCGAGAAGGTAATAATTGATTTAAGCTTCAATTTGAGTAAAAAAAAAGATCGTCAGATAATAATACTCTTTTGATGATCTTTGCTTTTAAGATACTTCTCATAACAATAATATGGAGTTTTACCTTAAAAATATATATTATATATCCGAAGACGAACGATAAATAGAATAAGGTAATAGTTGCATCTATTTAGTTTCCCAACATCTTCGATTTTTTTTAAAACTCCTCATCTTTTTAAGTGAAAATATTCCTTGCCGTTGTCATCTAGACAACTTCATTTTCGCCAGTTGTTTTGCTATCACTTTCATACTGATGGCCATCTCTATGATTGCATCTCATTCACACAGGGTCGTTTAGTTCCCATGGTACCTCGTATCTTTTATAGAATCATCTTCGTCTATTAAGCGTCTACTGGATTTTAATATTATTCAAACGATTCTACGTCGATATTATAATTTGTGTTTTAATAGTTTAAGTTCTATCGTTCATCGGATCTTCTATACAAGATCTTATTCCATTGGTGTGATAAATATGTTTATGGTGCTAATTCATTAATTCTACTCCAGTGTGATTAGTTCACAAAGCGTGACAAAAAACCATTAATTTATAGCCAAGAAAATTAAA